>PVKZ01000279.1:581719-792076 GCA_004027375.1 Macroglossus sobrinus
AAAAAAAAAAAAAAAAAAAAAAAAAAAAAAAAAAAAAAAAAAAAAAAAAAAAAAAAAAAATTCTACAAGGTAAAGAGACAACCATCCAAATAGTAAAATATATTTGCAAATAATACCTCCAATAAGGGCCTAATGTCCAAAATATACAAAGAGCTCATACAACTCAATAACAAAAACAAACAAAAAAAAACAATCCAATCAAAAGATGGGCAGAGGACATACAAATGGCCAAGAAATATATGAAAAGATGTTTAACATCACTAGTTATTAGGAAAAAGCAAATGCAAATCAAAACCACAACGAGATACCATCTCACACCTGTTAGAATAGCTATAATCAAAAGGACAAGTAATAAGTGTTGGAGAAGATGCAGAGAAGAAGGATTCTTCATACACTGCTGGTGGGACTGAAAATTGGTATAGCCACTATGGAAAACAGTATAAAGGTTTCTCAAAATACCAAGAATTGATCTACCATATGATCCATCAATCCCTCTACTGGGTATTTACCCCAAATATGAAAACCATATTTTTAAAAAATATTTGTACACTATGTTCATAGCAGCATTATTCCCAGTGTCCAAGACATGAAAGCAACCTAAGTGTTCCATGATACATGGCTGGATAAAGAAGCAGTGGTACATATATGCAATGGAATATTGCTCAGTGTAGTGGGTGGACAGCAGGAGGTAAGTAGATGGGGTAAAGTGGGTCAAATATAGGGGGAGAAGGGGATGAAGTGGGTAAAGGGAATCAAATATATAATAGCTGAAGGAAACTGAACTTTGGATTGTAAAGACACAATAGAATATACAGATGTTAAATTATAATGTATACCTGAAAATTATATAATTGTATTAACCAATGTTACCACAATAAACTTAATTTAAAAAAAGAGAGAAAAAAAATTGACTAACTTAAAAAAGAGAATTCATCAATTAATTCAACAAATATTAACTGCCTGCCTCATATGTGTTAGGTAAGATTCTAGAAGATAAGAATAAACAACATGATGAAATCTGATGCCTCAGAAAGGACAACATATTAGTGGAAATATGGTCAAGTGACAAGAATAAAAAATTATCTGCACACACACACACACACACACACCAAAAACAGAATGAATGGTAATGTATGTATGACAGTATCTTTTATGACTGAATACTTCATAATAGAAGTTATGTACAGAAAATTACAAAGCTATTTATGTATAAGAATATTTACTACAACCTTATTTATAACAGAATAAAATAAAATAAAATAAAATAAAATAAAATAAAATAAAATGGTTAAATAAATCAGGATATTTTATATGATGAAATTCTTTTAAATCCTGTAAAGTTGAAATAGTCTTAGATATGGTTCTCGGTGTTACATTCAATTAAAGATGTAATATTAAATTATAATTTTATAACATAAATAACAAATTTTTGTACTGTGCCCTTCCCCTTCTTCCTGTAAATATGTAAACATAAATGAGGAAGACAAACCTAACAAAAGCAATTGAAAGATATCCAAAAAGGAAGCTACAGAGAAATGTTTAATTAAATTATAATAAAAAAGATAGAATAGTATTGAGTTATTAAATACTATGCTTAGAGAGGATGTTGATTGCTTTAAAAAATGTTCTCTATATAAGCTATTGGAAGAAAATATTAAAATATTAACAATAAATATTTGTGTGTGATAAGATGTTAAAATTTTTATATAATTTTCAACATGTTTTATTTTTATAATAAACATGTTTTCATATTCAAAAGATATCTTAAACATAATTTTAAAAAGTCTAATCTATGAAACCCATTTCAATATTCTGTAAAAAGTGATGGGTTTGTTTTCTATCTTTACAATTCTAATTAGTACATTTTTAGGATTTTTTTAAGAGATTTGTCTTTTAGTTTCTGGCATGCCTCTTTGGTTTGATTAACTGGGGCTTCTGTTTCACTCTTTTGCATTGCAATTGAGTATTTGTTGTGAAAGAGACAACAAGAAAAAGGACAATATTATTCTATTGTCCCCGTAGGCTTCTTATTTTCCAGAGATTAGACATATTTGCTCAACAGCACCAAGTTGCTGTAATAATTTGTCTCTCATTTTCCTTATCCAGGGGCAAAGGGCAATTTTCTTGTCTGTCACTTTCCAACTCAGACAGTTGATGCATATTTTTGTTTGCTATTTAATACTTGACAGATACCTCCCAGCATCAAATCATTCATGAAAATTGTTGGCCTCTGACAGAGAAAGGGCTTTCAATATTCTAGTAGTTAAAAATAGATTTGAGTGATTCAGAAAATTATTTTAAATTATATGTGATAATGGGTTGGTTCATAGAATTCTATTTGTGATCAATAAATGACACTAATTATTACTGCTCTCTGAAGCAAAGCTAAAGTGCATATGCATGCCCTTTGACAAAGTGAAGTCTGTTTACACAGAAGGGAGAGGAGTCAGTCATCAAGGGCTAGAGCCCATGAGACATGAAAGAACACTGGCTTCACCCTGTAGGCCACTCACTTTAAAAAAAAAAAAAAAAAACATAGTGACCAGATTTTTCTTGTGTAGAGACACTGAATGGACGAAATAAGAGAGATCATTTTCCACACACATGTTCCCTGTAAGTGAATATGTTCATGTATTTCCTTACTCTATTCTCTCTCTCCCTTCCATAGGCATCTACTGTATGCCTACTGTGTGCCTACTGTGTATGAGATCAAGTTCTAAGAGCAGAAGATATATTGGCAAACAAAACAGAAAAGGTTCTTATTTTCAGGGGGCTAGATTTCTGTGAGGGAGACAGACAAGAAATGAGTGAAGCAATTAAATAATATAATTTCAACTTGTGATTGAAAACCTAAGAAAATAGGGAATAAATGCATAGAAATGTAAGGGAAGGAGTTATTTTAAATAGAATAATTAGAAAAGCTACCTCTAGGGAAAGTTCATATGTGTCAAAATAATACTGAATATTGAAAAGGCGTCACCCAAAGACCTGAGCAAGGACAACCGAGGTGGAAGAAACAGCAAGTGTGAGGCCCTGAGGTGGGAGAAAGGTTGGCATGTTGGAATAGGAGGAAGGAGGCCAGAATGTCTGCAACAGGTGAGTTCAAGGAGATGGTCAAATAAGACCAGGTTACATAGTATCTTATAAGACATGGTATGAAGTTTTATTTTAATTTAAGAGCCCTGAATCATCATTAGAGAGTTTTAAGGAGAAAAGGGATTTGTTCATATTTTCTCTGGTTTCTGTGTATAAAATAGCTTAAAGATGATAAAAGTAGATGAAAGAGAACATGGTGAGAGGCCAATAGAGTAACACAGGTAAAAGATTTTGGTTGGTTGGACTGGGATATGTGAAAACAATTTCACAAAGACAAAAAAAAATATTATTTATTTATTGTTTACATTTACAGTGAGATTTTCATGCTTTATCTTAAATGATCTTTAAGGTTCCTCTCATCCCTAAAAATCTAGAGGTTAATCATATATCACCTTAGGGGAATTCAACAACTTTTTTGTTCTCTAAAATCATTATGATACATTTGATAGTGGAAATGGACCAGACATCTACCCCAGTATACATCCATTTTTAAATGTTTTTAATTTTTAAATTTCAGAGGTTATATATTTTTTGCTGTTTCAGATGCTAAAAATAAATTTTAAGGTTTAAATTAGTCAATTTTAATTTGTAGTTCAAATTGTGTTTTCAGTTTCATACTTCCAGAGCTAGAACATATGGACGGCTTCTCAGTCAGGATAACTCTGAAGTAGTGATAATCCATGTAAGATAGCTGACATGTAGTGCTATAGGTAATAAAGGTTATATTGAGAAACACAATTTAAGAATTCTTTCTTTATTGTTACAAACAATTAATGCTTTGCAAAAATTATATGATCTTTAAAATTGTGAGCAACATTTATTCATCTGATAACTTGATAAGATATTGATTAATATTGTCCTAGACTTCACTGCTTATAGTAAGTTTCTGAGATAACAAAATTACTAAATAAATCTGTGTGTGTGTGTGTACGTGTGTGTGTGGTGCTAAGTGTCATGAAGGATATGAGTAGGCCATAATGACACAGAGCAGAGGAGATACGGCATTCACTAATGAAAACAGCTATGAAAGACCTCCCTTGGAATAGCACGTTTAAGCCTGCACATGCTTCAACAATATGAAGAGTAGAAGGAGCAGCATTCCAGGTATGGGGAATTTCATACACAAAAGTTCTTAGAACAGGTAAAGGCTTCAGCAGTTCAGGGAAGAGAAAGAGGCCAATGAGGCTGTAGGAAAATAGGTACATGAACCTGAAGAACAGGCAGGAGTTAGATTAGAGTAGAGATCTGCAGCTATGGTAAACAGTATGGATAGAGTTCTAAGGCATGTGAAAGACACTGAAGGGCCTAAGGAATGAAATACCACAATCAGATTTATGAAATTCTTTTTCAAAAGAATAGGGTAGAAGAAGATAAGATTGGAAAGGTGTAGACTATTAAGAAGATTATTTCATGAGATGATGGTTGATTGACTTACACTAGAGATGAAAGACATGGGAGAGGTAAACAAAATAAAGATACTTTTTCCAGATAGAATTAACAAGACATTTTGTTTGATTGATATGAGGTGAGGAAATGAAAGAAAAAGTGAATATCTCCTAGGTTTTGACTTTAGTAATTGTAGATGAATATGCCACTGTCCTAGAAAAGGAGATCTGAGAAAAAGTTTTGGCAGGAAAAATCAACAGTGCATCACTGTGAAAGACCTTAGACCTATAATTCCAAAATTTCACAAATGCTATTAAGAGAAGGTAAACTTTAGTTAAGAACCTGTTAGTGTTAGTTAAAAAGGATAAAAAGACGAATCCAAGAACGAAAAGAATATTTAATATTAAAACCTTAAATGTAAAACAGCATCAACCAAGAAAATGGACAGAGACTGATATGGCTGAAGCTGGGAAGGAGGAGGTAAGGGAGATCAGAAAGTAGAATAAAACTATGATGAAGGGAACAGCAAAAAGAGGGCATAATTATGATGAGAATGAGGATGAGGATAATATTCATGGTGATGATGATGACATCTAGGACAACAACTTATATATATTTTTTAACTATTTTGAATCAGTTGCATGGGCTAAATACACAAGTAAATAATATTGCCGAAATTTTAGTGGATGAAAATAACATTGGTATATCTCTCACTTATTCTTCATGTGTACTTTAGATCAGCTGGAGGGTATGTCTACACTGGTCCATCTCTGAGACTCTTGATGATGGAGCAGCCATCATTTGGGATATGTCAGTCATTTTGGCAGGGGAAAAAAAAGCATGACAAATGCACCATAGCTCTTAAAGCTTCTAACAAGAAGTTAACACATATGACCTCAATTCATATATTATTGGCCTAATCAAGCCACATGGCCACACTTACCTACAAGAGGCCAAGGAAGAGTAGTATAATCATGTTCCCAGGAGAACTGAAAATGTCTGGTGAACCACACTAATAATTATCTATTTGCTATACTTTAATTGGATTATCTCATGTAATCTCATAATGAGGCAATTACTATTCTTTCAATGCCCACTTTATGAAAAAACATAAATTTAAAGAAGTTAAGTAACATCTGATTTAGAGAGGTTAGGACACAGATATGTTAATAGTGAGGGCATAATCTAAACTCAGAGCTCATATGCTGAACCCTTAGCTATACTACCTATGTTGGCCACATCAGGAATCCGAACTATGTTCTAAAGCAATGAAAAAGCATTAAAATGTTGTAAAGATAAGAGTGGGGCTATAACATTTCCTTTTTTAAGATATGGTAAGAACTCAGATATTCACACACAAAAAAAATTACCCTATAAATATTTCTACCTTAGGAACCAAATTTAATTTTTAGTACAAGCCACCATTCCACTGATAAAGTGAAAGGTAAAAAACTTAATCTCAATGTTGAGTTCTTACATTCATTGGTGAAAGCTTGGGCAGGGAGTCGGGGGGCAGGAGGCAGTTAGTGGTCTTGAAGTGGTTACTATCTATGTTTGTATAAGCTGAAATACTCTAATTTTCTTGGCTCTTTTTCTACAGTATAGACAGGTTCTCAGCAAGAATGCTTTTCTGAGTTTGGGATTATTTCAGCTAACTGCAGAGCACCTGCTGGCTCAGTAGATAGCCAGGTCTCTCTACCAGAAAACAAAATGTCACAGGGAGATCACCATTTACATTTGCACACCAGTCAGAAATTACATGTAGATATTAGAAATAGGAGCAAGGCACTCGTACCACCACTGCCACCTCCACTAGACACTGTCTAGGTATAAGCAGTTACAGAGGCTCTGTAATGATGTCAGAAATCAGATGTTTTAGAACTTCTTTCTCTATAGTTAGGTGAGACCCTTATCCACGTGCTTCATATTCTTGATTTTTTAAAAAAGCCTTATTGGTTAAATCATTTTTATTTTGGTATTGTGTTATTGAATTCAAAAGTATCCTAACTAATTTAGTTTATGTAACTAGATAACAATTATCTGAGGATTTTTACTAGCTTAGAGAAAGGAGCCTATGAGAAGAAAGGAAGTTAAAGATTAAAAAGTATTAAGAAGAAAGCTAATGCAGAAAATTCCTAGAAAAGATGAGAAAGGATGGGACATTATAAAGAGTAGAAGTAGTGGCCTGCAATGGGAGAATGGACTCATCAATCTTCATGACTGATGAAAAATAGAAAGAGCAGATATGAATGTAGTTGCTAGAAAGTAATATGGTGATAAAATTATGTTCTCAGTGAGTCTAAATGCATTGATTTGCTGAAAGTAAGATAGTTTGCTTGGTAGAGGCTTGAAGAAATGTAGCAAACATTTCACATAGAAATTAAGAAGAATGATGAGAGTTGATCAAATAAAATAATTTAAAGGCATTTACCAGGACCAAGCTGAGTTTGGAGACCTTGGACATAGAGAGCTTGTCATTCTGAATCTTCTGTGGGAGAGAAGGGAAAAGAAAGAAAGCATGTTGAAAAATGTATTCAGCATTTGAGCTTTCTCTCATAATTAAGACAGAATAACTGGCCCAAAGAGTTAAGAATATGGGTTATGTGAACAAATGGTACAAACATTGGCTAGGAAAAAAATTAAAACAGGAGGTTTTTTATAGATTGAAGAAAAATGAAGAGAGCAACAACAATATGAGAATTACACAGACAATACCTATTTGAATGTCTACAATGTGCCAGGTATATTCAGCATTAAGCATTGATTCACTGAATACTCATTTCAACCCCAGAGGTTGATATAACACTCATTTTATTTTAGCCTTAGAAGATTGAATTTTTTCAAAATTATTTTATTTATACCTAAAATTAAATTCTAGGCCTGTCTGACTCCAGTGTTCAAGTTATCAACCTCTCAAGTGCCTGGAGTTTACTAACAAATCAAAAGCAATAGAAATGAGTACAAATCACATGGGTAGGTGGGAGGTTGCTGTCTATGGGTGGGACATTGAAGGTCAAAGTTTCATAATTTAAGTTTTTCTTCTAATGTCTAGATTAAGGTGTGTGTAACTGAAGTTGAACAGAGGTGACTGTTGATTGATAAGGAGCTCCTAGCAATTGCAATAAATTTATTCTTAGAAGGTACACACACACACGCACACACACACACACACACACACACACTCACACATATACATATATATGTGTGTGTGTGTGTAATTTTCTAGAATTATAGCAAGTATTAAAATGGAAGAAAGAAGGAAAAAAGTAAGCGAAAGTAAGAGACAGGGGTTAGACGTTGATGGGAATCAGGAATTAGAGGTCTTGGGTGCTTGTTGTCACAAAAAAATAGTTACATGTGTTAGGGCTCTTATTTTTAGGTTAACAGATATTAATTCAAACACAGTTGGACAAATAAAAATTTATTATAATAATGCAGGGGTCATGAACCCAAGGGCCTCAGGGAAGACTAGAACAAGGAGCAGGAAGGATACAGGAAAAACCACTAGTGCTATCAAGCAATCATTGAATGCTGTCTCTCTCTTTTCTTTCTGCCAACAATTTTCTCTACCCTGTAGAGTACATAGTTAAAAATGGCCTCCATTCCTGATATTTTACAACTCTGTATACTAATTTGTACACTAATGTCTCTTGAGATTCAGTTTTCAAAATTCCTAGAAAAGGCAGTCCTTGGGGGACTCAGATGCTCACCATAAGTTTATATTGTACAACTGTTTTCTATAAAGGAGGCAATAGTAATGAAATGCAAAAGAGAAGAGGAAATGCACAGATATCCTTCATATTGTCCTTCTTGCTGTAGATCTGTGTCTATTATCTTGAAAAATACACTTTCAGTTTCTAAACTTTGCCTTTCCTGGTCCCCTCTTGGTCTGCTTCTTCTTCCAGCCTACCTCTTCTCATATTTTTGTGATAGGGTTCTTATAAAATAAGTTGAAGGTAGAAAATAAGCAAAATAAACTGGTATCTACTAGGAAGGCAAAATAAATATACTTAAGAATCTCATATAAGTTAGAATTAGTATTAATATTTTCTATATCCTGTGTTTGTACCTAGAATTTATTTTGTAGTTTCCAATTCTGACATCTCAACTACTTAGGTGTTACTGAGTATTATGAAGTCAATATTCTCCTTTGAGTATTTACACTAAGATGGATTCCCAAACAGGAAAATTGTTTATATGCAATTTATAGAATGAGTGGTCAATTCAAATGGAATTGATGTCTTTTAAATAAAGAATCACTTTAAGTGGCTACATTAATTACTGCCATCAATACCATTAAGGTAACTAAAACCTTTTTTACACTAATGGATATATAGAGAGCATTTTTTCTTCCCTAAGTATCTTTTTGCTAGTTTTCAGAGGAAACAGAAATGGTTCTGGATATTCTTTGTGGGCAAGGGTTGGGAAGAAAAATCTACAAAAATATTATTAAATACCTACTTTATAGCAGTATTAAAAGTAGGGGGTAAATTATTCATAAACTAATTACTTTGTATCACTTTTGAGAAAGTTATTATAAATTCATCAGCAAAACACATGATTATACTATGCAAAAGTCCCATGTTAAGAGACCATCATTTTGCCTTTGAGTTTTGGACTTCCTTTTTCACCTGAATAGAATTCTCAAAATTCTAGAATCTGAAGAGAATAGGATGATTTTCCAAGGGTGGGTATCAGGAAGCAATGGTAATTTCAGAAGAGCAAAACCTGGGCCTTTCTCATGATTTCATAGAGTTAACACATGTAAGGTTTCATGTGTAATCCAAACAAGGGGAAAGAAACAATGAATAATTGCTATGGATGGACTTCTCTTTGACCTTGGAAAGCAGTGATATGGGATGGTTTTGGTACAAATTTTAAAAAATAATTTAATATATACTATAATTTTTTTGTATTTTTGGTGTAATATAATTAATAATTAATATATATGAGTTATAACAAATATTTACTGTAATTATATAAAGACGACATTATTATACCTACTATACATATAAGGAAACCAAGGCTCAGAAATAATTTACAAATGGCCAAATATTATATGTAAATGTTAAAGTGAGAATTTGAACTAAGGCCATTCTACCTCTCTCTGCCTTCTAAAAATATCAACATACATAAAGATACATGTATAAATATACCTATAGAAAAATACATACATACGAACATATATAGATATCTGTAGCCTTTACATATGTATAGCTCTTTCCCTCTCTACCTGCATATGTCTCTCATGTTTTTCTTTGATCTTTCTCAATAGATGCCTTATTTATATCTCTCCATTCACATGAAAGTACAGATATCTCTATTATTTGTTAAGGCAATTAAATAAATTTTACTTAAAGATGCACAATTCCAAAGCAATCAACTGTTCTACTTCGTTCATGACTGTTCTAATTTTAGAACTTAAGTCTCATGCACCAATAAATCTCTCAGTCTCAGTCAAATTGAGACAATTGGTCACCTGAAGTTTAATAAAGCTACCCAGTGAAGAAATTTAAACTAAGAAGTTAGAAAGTTAAAATGTAAAAAGGTATTTGACAATTCATTACACAAAATATAGAGTTAAGTTTAAATAATTCCAAAATCCAAGCAAGAACTGAATAATAAAATAACATAAAGTAATATGTACTATTTTTCAAAAATTTTACTTAGGGAGGAGTAAAGATACAGTACTTTATTCTTAAAATTAAAATATTAAAAAATGTACTATAAAAAATATGTACAATAGAATATTAAGGTCACCACTGGGAGATTAAATAGGTACAGATTTTATAAAACATTTTATATGTGACATGCAGATACACACATTCATCTGTACATAAGTCATATGTTAACCTGCTTTGTAGTGAATACATTTGTATTTCAAGAAATATACATCTACACCATAATGTGTAAAGAACCTTCTCTGCAGTCTATTCTATGAAATTGTTACAATCTGGTAGCTAAGAGCAAACTCTGAAACCAAATAGCCCTTGTGACTCAGGACATACTAAATAATATCTTTATGCCCCAGATGAGAGAATTAAATAATTTAAAACTAATAGGCACTTATAAAAGTATACAATGCAAGAATATTAGCTATTATCAATACTATTAATCCACCATAATGTATTTCATCAATTCTTGTGTTTACAGGTCTCATTATTTCCTATAAAATAATCTTAATTCAATTGTTGAGCAAAAACTATGTGTATTTATCAATATTTTCTCCATTAACTTTGATATCTTAGAAATCAATAAAGACCATTAAGAAGTCCTTTGGGTATCTAATACTTAGAGTAAAACCTGTACCCTTTCTAATAATATAAGATACTGACATCTATCTGAAATAAGTATATATTCAAATACTCATAATATGCATAAAAGCTTCAAATTAATCAAGTAAGAATTGTAACTATTACCTGAAACTCCTGTGTAATTCTGTTTCTGGCACTGTGGAATTAAACTTGAGTGGTCATTAAGGATAGAATTCCAAATAATAATGGAGAACATTTTTTCATTTTCTTAGATGTTCTTCATCTACAGGGAAGAACCTAGCATTTCAGGAATTAAGACCAGAAATTTGACTTCCTAGAAAACCAAAATTAGATTTATCTTGTCTAAGGTTTCATTTTAGAAGTTAATAGTCTGAGTCCTGCAGGCTACAAAAGTGATTTGCTCAAGATTATGCAACTATTCTATGGGAAATCCATATTTCTACAGCTTTGAGAACCCAAGATTCTTGAACCTTCTGGGACCATTCTTCTCTGTATTATATATGTTGGAAAGTACAGAACCCTTCTGAAATCTTTCTAGATTTTGGCAGGAATGAAGTGAATAACTTTCTTTGCACAAACTCATCCTCTTCATTATTATTCTCTCCCTGACATTTGATTTTTGACCCTGTACATTTCTGAGCACCACTTCTCCAATTATAGTCCCCCAGCACACTTATAAACACAAGGCTGTTGTGTATAGTTCACTTCTACTTCTAATTTGAGGGTAACAATAGCAATTACAACACACAGTGGGTGAAAATTTGCATTTAATCTCAGATATTCTTATTTTAAAAAATTATTAACCATTTGCTGTTATGGGGACATTCTGAAGTGACTACCCATTCCTTTCACAAAGTGAGTATTCTGCTGTCCTATTTTCTCTGTTTCTCTCTTCTCTCCCTCTCTAAACTTCCTCATATTTTTCTTTTGCTTCTTACAAAACTCTTCTTTTCTATCATAGGCTGTCCTTTCAAAATTTTAAATTTTGCTTCTTTATTATAAAGAGAAATTTATTCTTTCCTGGAAACTGTAGTTTTTTACACTTAAAAAAATAAATGTTTTTTTCCCAAAACAGTAAAACCACGTAGATTCAACATGAATTATTCTACTTTCCTAAAAGGCTAAAGTTAAGTAGCAAATGTTCATTTTAAGTAGCATTTTCTTTAAAGAATATGTTTTGAATCAATATATTGATTACAGAGAATATTTCTTGAGTCAGATTGAAAACATATCACTTCCCAACAGAAGAATGTGGTTTCCTCACTTCATAAAAATGCAGATTTCCCTAAGGCACAGTTTTTATAGAACAATTTCTGTGTACTTGTCTATTCCTTAATAAATGTCCCAAAGTAGTAATAAATGAGTATAAAAGGTATTCTGGAACTCTGTCACATTTCTAGAATTAACACCATAGCAACTATAACTTCTCTTATACCAAGGCAGAATTTTTTTTTTTATTTGTGAGTCATGCCAAAAGCATATTAGATTTGGGAAGAAGAAGTCATGTAAATCCTCTTAAAAACTTCTGTGTCTTCTGCCTTACTCCAAGCCATTGGGTCATCAAAGTGTTTTAAGATGCTAGCTTCAGAACTACACACAGGCACACCTTGAGGTTCAAAAGTATAGTATACCAGGAACCTGTATCTTCATTCCCTTTTTTTTTTTGTTTCTGTGTCATACCCTTATGGCCTACTTAAAACATTTTCTTCCAGAGCCCAGTTACCCATTACTTCCTCCCAAGGTATTATGATTCCTGGTATTTACTTCATTTCTGACATTCCTTCATTCTGAACTTTACTTTCACATCACACATATCCAGCTTCAATTATTTAATTATGTCCTTTCTCAACTCTTGAAATTGCATCTTGTTTTTAGGTTTACTCTGCCTTTGTTGCTTTGATGGCTCTACTCCATAAAGTACCACTGGCAGAGAGAGCTCTACCATGAAGATACTGAACTTTAAACTTCAAGGCCCCTCATATTCATGGACTTCTATGAGGGTCACCAGTTCTTAAGAGTGGTAGAGTATTTTGGAGAGAAGTCAAGTTGCATTTCCATGTAACATTTCTAACAAATTGTGTAAAGGAATCTTAAAAGAACTAAATGTGGATATATGAGACTCCACAAAATGTTTGCAATTTTTTTCTCATCATAAATAAATATTCTATTTAATATCAAATTTTGCATTTGTAATTTTGTATTCTCTTTCTTAAAAAGGTTTCCTTAAATTGCATAAGCTTCAGGCCCCATATAACCTGGATCAGACATGACTATCATTATCTAAATTACTCATGTCTTTCAAGCAGTATGGAGACAGACTAAATGAAAGCATCTCTAGTCTTTGGAATATAAGGTGATTGTGAAGAACAAAATTAAAAAATTTATCAATTAATTGATAATATGAACTATCTGGAGACATGCTACCTAAGAATTAAAATATAGTTAACACTTGAACAATGTGAAGCATGGGGACCTGACTTCCCATGCAGTCAAAAATTTGCATACAACTTTTGACTCCCCCAAAGCTTTACTCATCCCTTAGTATCAGCAGGGGATTGATGGTTCCAGGACTCCTGAAGATATTAAATCTGCTAGTATTCAAGTCCCTTATATAAAGTGGCCTAGAACAATGCACTCAGTTGGCCCTTCATATCCACTGATTCCCAATTGCAGATCGAAAATACTGTTTTTGATCAGGGTTGATTGAAATGTCTTATGTGAAATCTGGGGCTATGGAAGACCAACTGTACGCTTGTTGAAAAAAAAAATGTGTATAAGTGGACTTGCACAGTTCAAACCTGTGTTGATCAAGGGTCAACTGTATATACCAAATGTAAAGTGGAAAGATTAAGTCAAGTTTTCATTTAAGAGGACAGAGTCCACGAGTATTTAATAAATATCAGAAAAAATACATTAATAAGTGAATATAAAGGAAGCCATACCCTTATAAAATCTCTGACTAAAAGGGTTTACTTTTCTATAATTTAGAGAAAAAGAAAAGAAAGAAAGCAAAAAACTGGAATGAGTCCTAATTTTCAACATTATCTAGGAAAGAATATGTCCTGGGCTTCCACAAATACTAGGTACTCTTGATGGCTCTTATGGTATAGTGGAGTTTTCACTGTAGTATAACAGAGCTCCAGTGCACTGATCATTTTGATCACCAACTATATCTATTGCTTGGATTTCCATCTTGATAAAGCCGCCTGCTGATTGTAATGCAGTATTAAATAGAGAATTCCCTTGAGAGAGAGAGAAAGTGTGTTGGTTAGAAAAGTTAGATTTAATTGTTATTTAAGTTCACATAAGTTTATTACTTTTGTAATTTAATATTGTTTCTAATTATAAAGGGAGACTGAATAGAGGCATCTGTAGTACTTGGAAAAATAAAAAAGATTCTTCAAGAGTGAAACATGAAAAATCTCTATAGCCATGCCATCCTGAATATGCCTGATCTTGTCTGATCTCGGAAAGTAATAAGGGTAAGGCCTAGTTAGTACTTTGATGGGAAATCACCTAGGAATACCAGGTGCTGTGGGAGAAAAAAAGAAAAAAGAAAAGAAAAGAAAAGAAAAGAAAAGAAAAGAAAAGAAAAGAAAAGAAAAGAAAAGAAAAGAAAAGAAAAGAAAAGAAAATATACTTGACAAATCAGTACATAATGGTAATAACTACCTGGAGCATTATTGTGTACATAAGACTTTGGACTATGAATATCAGTGTCTATCAGTGTCTATATTTGTGTCTATCCTTTTAGGATTGAGTTGTGGGCTATAGCCACTGCAGTGGGCTACTGTTTTCCTCTTCGCAAAGAGGCTCAGTTAGAGCATCCAAAGCTCCAATAAAGATATTACTATATAACTTCTTAATATCACTGTATTAGAGAGACCCAATTCCACTCTGTGATATTAGCCAAAATTCTCAGAACACAATTAATGGTATCTTACTTCCTAGGATAAATGCTGACAATTACAAAAAAAGAAGAGCTTGCATTAAGTAGGATGGAAGTGTTATGATAGTCAGAAAAAATACACCCAAGTATGGCTGCTGACAATGTATCTTTGGGGACTTGCATCCCTAGAGCAGATTGAATTCTATCTTTTTTTCTTTCCAAGAGATTGTGACTGAACGGTATCAGAATATATGAATAAAGGTGAAATGTTAAGGACAATGTTAAGGATATTTGTAGTTTTAAGGTTCCTCTCTTATAATACTTATAAATTATTTTGGTGTTTTTAATATATGTTTATATATTATTTGAAATTCCCCCCTCCAGGAGGTGAAGCTTAATTCTCTATCTTTTAGTGTGGGCTGGACTTAGGAACTTATTTCTAATGAATAGACTGTGAAAAGAAGAAAATACTAATTTTAGAGTAGAGACATCTGAGAGATACCACCTTAAACAAGTGATCAAGATTAATATCTTAACTCATGTTAATTTAATATATCCCCTCCCCCAATGATGTAATGAAAAGGGCACTTCACCTCTGTAGGAGTCTTTCTAAAAACAAATAACCTCAAATTTATTATGGGAAGATATCAAACAAATAAATTTAATCTCTTCCAAAATTTCAAAGGAAAAAAAGGCTGAGAAACTTATAGATTAGATGAGACTTAGGAGACATGATAATGAAATGAAACATAGTGTTATAGATTAAATTGTTTCCACATAAAATGTGGAATGTGACTGAATCAGGTGAAGAAAGAAAGAAAAAAAGAAAGAAAGAAAGAAAGAAAGAAAGAAAGAAAGAAAGAAAGAAAGAAAGAAAGAAAGAAAGAAAGAAAGAAAGAAAGAAAGAAAGAAAGAAAGAAAGAAGAAAGAAAGAAAGAAGGAAAAAGAAAGAAGAAAGAAAGAAGGAAAGAAAGAAGGAAAAGTAAATATATAAAACCTAGCTTCACAATTAAAAGTAAAGTAAAAGACTCACATTGAAATGAAATCAGGGAGGAGATAACAGTGGCCTAGGGAAGGGTGCCAAGAAGATCTTTCACTTTTATTTAGCATTCTCTTCATGCCAGATGCTGAGGTGGGTGCCTGACATACATCCTTTCATTTAACCCTCAGGCAACCTTAGTTTTAATTATTGGAATCTCTCCTCATTTTAATCTTGAGAAAATGAAATCTGAACCCCAAAATTTCATAGAATAGGTGAACGGGGGATTCAGAAGACACTCTGATCCTGAGAAATCAACATACTGAAAACTGAACCCAGAGTCCTCATCCTCAACTGTTTCCTATATCATTAAAGAGATTACTCTCTCATTTTTATAGACATCCTATTCATCAGAAATGTGTCACTTCAAACTCCTAAATTTTTCTATTGCACAAGTGTTTCCCCTCTTATGTTGTTACCAAGATAGAGATAATGATGATGATGATTATATGATTATTATTGCAGACTTGCACCCTACAATCCAGGAGACTCAGAAGACATGTTGAGCTTCGTGCTGTGAACTCATATTGTATGAGAAAACTAACAATGGTTTCATAGTTGTGTTTTTACTTAGTGGCTTCCATTGTACTTCAGATAAGAAAAAGCACCCCATATCCTTGACAGGGTTTATAAGATCCTTTATAATTAGACTTTTGTCTATTTCTTGAGACTCATTGTAAGACAATCTTGCTCTTTATTTGTGTTGTATCACATGGTCAATGAATACGTGTTCAATGAGTGAATAAAAGAAAAATTCATAAGAGAAAGTATTTAAATGCAATACTTAAATTTTACCATCTAGTGAGATAGACAAGTGACAGACAATTAATACAATATTCTAAGTGCTATGAGAAAAGTATAGAGAAAATGATATGTGAAGTTTAACTGTAGAGGCAAGACAAGGAATGCAGAGTTTATGATTTTGCATCTGAGTTTTAATGGACATTTAGGAATTCACTCTTCATTCAAGCAGGAGAATAATGTTTCAGACTCAAGAAGTAGCATACACAGATGTGCAGAACTGTAAGATAAAACAGCACTTTTAGAGAACTATGAGCTCTTGCCCTTGTTTGATGTGAGTTAATCACACATAATTTGCAAGCTGACTTAGCATACTGCCTTGAACCTACTGTTACTTGAGCACAATGTCCATGTATTTAAAAGTAGTCTTTTTTGCATGGCCCTGGATATTTAGAAGCTTAAAGGATACTGTGTGTGTGTGTGTGTGTGTGTGTGTGTGTGTGTGTGTGTGTGTGTGAATGTATGTGTGTGTGTGCATATAATCAATACATTTTAGCTGTTATTTGTCAATTTATCATTTACCAGAAAAGGGGTTGTAAACATTTGTTTATTAAATATAAACTGAGCAAAATTCTATATTTTGGACCTTGAACTATAGGAGTAGAGCTGGATAAAAAGACATGTATTTAATTGAGATCACACCTAAGATCTTTATGCATAAGCATGAAGAGAAAACATTTAGATAGTACATTACTTAAAAATAAATTAATGAAAAAGAATGAGCTCTAAATAGCTTTAAAAGTATCTGCAAGAGGGTGTTCATGAAGCTCAATAGGGACCCTAGACTCAAAAGGGACCTTGTTACAGGGAAGAAAAAAATTAAAATTGTTCATTATCTCCATTCTGAAATAGAGCAAGTTGTCATGTTGTCATAATATGAACATCCAATCTGACAAATGTGCTCCAGAAAAAGCATATAGGTCTTAAATTTTTCAGAAACCCTTTTTGGTCCTGAGTTGATAACCACTCATTTTCATGAATAATGCCACACTTGTAATATCTGGATTTTGGATATTAATAATTCTAGTGGGCATTTATTTAACATTCTCTTTTGTAGAAATTCTTCCACAAGATATCTTATAGACATACATTATATGTGGTTCCAGTTCCTTTATGTTGATAGGGAACAAATCAGTAATGAGTTCATTTAAGAAGCGGACTCCAAGGAATAAATTTGGAACCTATAATATGCAGACTGAAGAAACACAAATCTAGAGAGCAGAGTAAATGTCAAGGAGCAAGGCCTTTGTAATCAGGCAAGCCTAATTGTCAGTCAAAACTCTACCACATATATACTATAAGACCATGGGAGCATTGTCAGTTTCCTAATTTATGAAACTAACATTATAATTTTTATATCATTTGGTCGATGTAAAGAGTAAATGAACTTTAAAATGCATGGCAAATATATTCTTAAATATCAGCAGCAGTTTCCCCTCTGACCTTGTATTTTTAATTTATTGGAATAAAATTGGTTAATAAAATTATATAGGTTTCTAGTATATGATTCTATAATACATCATCTGTATATTGCATTGTGTGTTCACCATCCAAAGTTAAATCTTTTGTCATCATATATTTTACCTCCTTTACCCTTTTCTATCTCCATCCCTCTCCCTGTTTTCTCTGGTAACCACTAAATGGTTGTCCATGTCTTAAAGTTTTTCTTTGTCTTGTTCATTTACTGCTTTAGTTTTATATCCTACATATGAGTGAAATCATATGGATCCCAACTTTTTCTGTCTGACTTATTTCACTTGCCATGGTAAACTTAAGATCCATTCATGTTTTCAGAAATGGCAGTATTTTATTTTTTTTATAGCTGAGTAATAGTCCATTGTGTATATGTATTGCATCTTTATCTAATGATCTATTGAAGGACACTATGGTTGTTTCCATATCTTTGCCATCATGGACAATGCTGCAATGAACGGAATATATATTTATGAATAAATGTTTTCAAATTTGTGGGGCAGATACCCAGAAGAGGGATCGCTGTGACCGTGGTATTTCATTTTATCCAATGTCTTTCTATTGCGGACAACTAGGACGTTCCACTCTTAAAAGTCTGAGAAGAATAACAGGAAAAAACATGAAAAAGAAACAAATAAACCCTTGACTTTTTATCCTGAAAGCCTTTCCTCAGAGCAGATTTTAGGCATGGAAAAATATAGATGATATAAGAGGAGAATGTGCTTCCTGGAAGTTAGAAAAGGTCCTTTTTACTGGGACTTGGAGGTCAGGGAGCCAAGGGCTTTGCCTCTCAAAAAGTCGTGAACATATAGTGTCCTTGCTTACAATAGTCAGTTTCCAATTCCACCAGTGGTCTGACATGGTTTGAGAAGGGGACAATATGTTTATGGGGTCATATTTCTTCCTTATTCAACCTCATATTCAAATCCAAGTATAGGAACTAAATCAGTTAGAAAATCAATAGATGGTTGGACATTTTAATATACATTATAAAAATTTAGTCCCCATGATAGTGAACATAAAACACTTAAACTATATCTTATGTCTGCCTTGTTTTTATTTATATCTACAGTGCTTGGAATACTAAATAGGACATTGCAAACAAGCAGTAATTATTTGTTGAATGAATCAACAAATAAGTGAATGAAAGGATACATAGATAAGAAAATGTTGTATTGAATATGCAGTTTTATTGGATCCCCTTCAAGGATTGATTGTTAATTAAGTTCATTTATCTCTGAGTTAGTTCCAAATTAGCCTACCGTCTTCCTCTTATGATTTTTTTAAACCAGAAATATCATCATGAAAAACAAAATCTTACAATTTAGATGCATTCATTGAGACAATGTAGTATAATATACTTCACTGAGTGGTAGGTCTAATTAAACATTAATTAATTATATATTTTTTCTAACTCTAATTTTTTCAACAGTGTTAGCAATACTGTTGCATTGCTTTCCACCAATCAAGCCTTGAAGTGGTGCATTTTTATTGTTTCTTGAACGAGAAAGAGAGAGAGAGAGAGAGAGAGAGAGAGAGAGAGAGAGACTTTCCAGTTAAGTTTTCTTTATGACCAGCAGCATGTTAACATTATCTTCATATAGGTCCTGTGCATTTTCAATAAGTGAATTTCCAGTTATGTTATATTTTTGGTTACCATATAAATAAAATCATTTTTTCTAAAAAGTATCATGTTGTATATTAATAGTTCAGGAAAATTCCAAATCTAAAAAGGTGGCAGTTCAATGACAGAAAGATTACTATTTTCATAGTCACATCCTATTACTGCTTGCTCATAAAATACCATAATTACGAGCCAAAATCAAATACAACTTCATAATAAGGATAATAAAAACTCTATTCAAATGTCATAAATATTTTATTAGACATTTAATTTCTCATTTATGTTTTTATAACATTTACTTCAGAGATACACATCAGAACTTGCCTTGAAATGGGAACAATTTTCTTTAGTATACACTGGAGTTTGTTAATGTAGACTAATCATAAAATAGTACCTAAAATTGAACTTTTGCATTTTACAGATGAGAATTTTAATGATTGACAAAAGCAAGGAAATACTATTACAATGATATTGTTTTAGTTATAAAATAATTTAAATACTACAAATTTTTCTACTCATCAAAAAATCAGTGGGTTTTATTAATATTCATGAAATATAAGAATAAGAGTAAGAAACAAAGGAGAAAATATCTGACTTTCCTGAAAACCAAAGTCAGAATTACAAACACTTAAAACGTCAATCACAAATTTATGTACGTATGCACACATTTATTTTCTATTTAACAACCAAGAACTTTTTCTGCTCACTTCTAAGCTCTTGTGTGTGTTTTAAGGACTGGGATGAAACTCTAAGAAGTACATTTCCTGGAATTTATTGCCTGTTAATTCTAGTTTACATTTAATCGGTGACAGTTACTGCCAAGAGATTTGAAAGTAGAAAACATAACAGAATCCTTGTTATACTTGTGACATCATTGCCAGGCTCAGGACTTTGGCAATCTGCAGCAACTTTCCAAAATCTTCCAGGCAATCACCTGCTTTAGTACTATAGGATCTGGTGTCCTTGCAGATTCTTGCTTCCCTGAGAGCACTTTTCCTAACTTTCAGAACATCATCCTTTACAAAAATATTGTAAGTACCTACTTCCTTGTATTAAATTCCTGAAATATCTTCTTAAGTGAATCCTGACCATGAAGTATTTGCTACCACAATAGGTTCAATAAACAGTCACTAAAAACTTGGAACCTAAATTTAATTATGCAGCAGATACATTTACTATTTTAACTGCTATCTACATTTTCTATCTTCCTTTTAATTAAGTGAGGCCCAGTATCTAGTTCTGCCCTAATGGGCTTTGAGAGGAAGTTATTGACATTGCTTCTTGTATAAAAAGTAGAATATTAAATGAACAGTAAATCATTTTCTTGTCCACATTTTTTGTGTTTCTATAGGCAACACAGGGTTTTGTCCTCAGGTGTCAATTATCTACCTATCTGTTCCAGGACTTTGAGCAGTGTTGCACTGTGACTCTGAAGTTAGAATCTAGTGCATGTCAAGGATGATACTCTTATTTTATCGTATACACACTTAAAAAACAAATGTGTAGTTTATGAAACAGCATAAAAATAACATTCATTAGATGTTCATGAATAGGTTTCTACAGATAATAATTATATCCTTGAGATGCAAACTTAAAACATCTATGACCATATTGAGTATTAAAATTCTATGCATTTATTCCTTTATTAAACACATATCTTTTTTAGCATTTTTTGTGTATCTGGCATTGTTCTAGAAATATTATGTCAGCTTGGGCTGCCATAACAAAATACTACAGAGTACCTGGCTGAAACAATAAAAACAATGGTTCTGGAGGTTCTACATCCAAAATCAAGGTGCCAGCAGGGTTTCTGGATAGATGTGCCTCCTCATATGGTGCCTTCTCACTATGTCCTTCCATGGTTTTTTTTTTCTGTACTCTCAGAAAGAGAGTGAATACTGTTTTTTCCTCTTCTTATAAGGATACCAATCCCATCAGATTAGGGCTCCACCCTTATGACCTCAATTCACTCTATTACTTTCTTAAAGATCCTGTTTTCTAAATAGTCATACTGTGGGGTAGGTCTTTAACATTAGAATTTAGGAGAGGAATATAATTCAGTCCATAACACCATGCAAGGAAAATTGTCATAGAGTTTTAGTTTCTCAAAAAGAGTCTGGATTAAGGAAGTTGTAAAATTCTTTTTCCAGAATGAAGCTAGATTTAAGAGCACTAGTTTCTAATAACTAAAATACTGAATACTACATAAAAAAGTTCCAAATGCAGGTCTTCCAATTCTTAATATTAAAAAAGGTATTTACATAAAGTCTATAAAAGTTTTGTGAACTTAATGATGTAAATTTATTTCTAGTGTTTACTTTCCAACATTTGATTTACTTTATTGTCAGTATCTGCCTTCTAACTTCAAGATTTTAAAATGTATCAGCACCAAAAAGAGAGAAGAGGTTGTGATGGTGGCTCTAGAGCTGGATGTGCTGTACCCAGCCTCGGTCCCTGATCTGGAGTTGTATGAGGAGCCAGAGGAAACCTGCGCCCCATCTTCCCGCACATAGAACTACTTGAGACAACCTCTCAAATCTTCAGAACCTTTCTGCTCCAGAGACCGCTTGGTGTCAGTGGTGTTTCACAAGCCTGTGAGCCAGGAAAGCTACTGTTTGTTTACTTGTAAACTTCTAAAGGGTATCATGTACCAACAGCCCTCTGAACATCTTAAGCACTTCAATCAAAAAACTTCTCCTGAGACAGAGGACTTGGTGAAGAAGAAACTACAGGCCACTACTGAGGCAAGCAGCAGGACAGGCCAACAAACCATGGCAGAACCAGAGAGTGTTATCAGCCACCTAGAGGATTTCTTTGCCCAGAACTAGTACTACAAGTGCTGATTCTCCTTTGGGGTAGTATACTAAGTCTCAAGGATCTCTACAAGCTTGACTTGTCCTTCTTAGCCCTTAAGAGTACACACCGGAGCCTGAGCATGGCAGCTCCTTCAAGCCATCTTTTCTGAGTCATTTTCATGTCTGATGCCTTCAGTGAGCTACAGGTTCCTTGCTCATGAGCACTATCATCATCATGCAGAGGCATCATGACTATGAAGAAGATTGATTTCAACCCTAGCTAAATTACAGAGTACTCATAGAGGGCCACAAACTGACTGTGACTCTGTCCTGTGATAGATCCTCCATCCCAACGATAGCCTAGGAAGACTATGTTTGGTTCCAGGCATTAGAGGCATTGAAAGGCTTTCATGACTGAATGGGGATGCTTCTTAATTGTGAACACAATAGCTCAATTATCTTTTCTTCTGTGACACCAAGTCACCCACCTCTTGCTTGGAGGTAGAGTTGCTTCCTGGTAAGAGGAAGCTTCTGTCCTTCTGCCTGCCTGCTTCCCCTCCTCAGACCCCCTTGTGAGCTGGTGGTGTGTCTGGGGCTATAATAATGGTTATTGAGAACATCTCTTGTAATCAAATGTTGATTTTCTCAGATGGTGCTGAGTCACACTTTTCTGTTTGTGATTGGAAAGCACATGTGGGCCCATAGATGACATCATTATGGAGGTGGCCCTTTTCTGCAAACTTTCAGAATTTTTTCTAGGGATATAATGTGGGTGTGACCCATGAACTTAAATATAAAAAAGAAATTTATATTTAAATAAAGATTTTAAAATGTATCTTAAAAACTATCTTTTAAAATGAAAAGTATTCAACATATGCAAAAGTAAAAATCAACACTTAAAAGTTATTTGAGATGTCATGTACTTGTAATCTTTGATATTAAGCAAGTACTGAAACAAAGTGAACCTGACATTTTGTTGGATGGGCATATGTGAAGGAAGTATTTACTCTTTTGACTTTGCATATTTTATCATTTGGGTTCATTAATTATGCCTGAAGTTGGGAAGTTTTTAATCCATTGTTATTTTGGTACATGTTAAAGAATATACTGCTATTTAACTACAGTGCCAAATAAAATTTTGCAAAAGAAAAATTTCAGGTCCTAAGAGAGCAGTGATATTTTAAAACAGAAAGATTTATTATAAAGTGAAATGTCCCTTACTCTATGCAGATAAAAAGATCAACAATTAATTGAACCAACCAATAATTGCTTGGTTCAATTATTTTATGAACATGTGACATTAAAACAAAGTGAAAATTCATTATTTCCCAATATCCCTTTTGTTTTTCTTGTGATTTATTTAAAAAACAATTCTCTGTACTTCTGTCTTACTCAATTCAGACTACTGCAATAGAACACCACAGACTGGATGACTTAAACAATACCATTTATTTTTCACATTTCTAGAGGCTGGAAGTCCAAGATTAGGAGCCAGCATAGCAGAATTCTTTATGAAGACCCTCTTGCTGATATATAGATGGCCATATTTCTCTTAGGGAGAAAAAAGACTACTAATTCTTTTCCACTTTCTTATAAGGACACCAGTCTCAACATGGGTCCTCTACTGTCATGACCTAATTTCCTCCCAAAGGTCCACCTCCAAATACCATTACATTAGGACTTCAACCTATGAAGTGTGGAGGAACACAAACATTAATACAAAACTTGTAACAAAATTTTAGGTGTATTTACTATGTTTCTTTGTTATAGTTAATTAGCATGCATTCTTTTCTTTTTTTAATATTCTTGCAAAAAATTAAATTAAGATAATTTTTTTCAGTAACCTATCACTTTTTATAATCAAAATGTTTTTTTTATCTTTTTTTTAAATTTACCAATGGTTTGCAAATTCTAGTGTACATGAGAATTAGCTGCAGAGAAAGCACAAATTTCTACATCCCTCCCCCAGTTTTCTGATTCATAGGTGCAGAGTGAGAAGTATCTATTCACCTATCTTCAATATTTTTCATCTTCTTTTCTTTCTCTGATTTATTCTGGGTAATTTCTTTAGGTATCACTTCTTGTTCACTTACTTTCTTACCAGTTTTGTTATTAGTAAATATTTCTGAATGAATTATGAACCCCAAGAAGAAAGATTCTTTTGATGTGAACCTTGAGAATGAATTTATCAGCTAATATGGACTCCTCATTGTCAATCAAGGGCCTGAATTTTATGAATAATAAGAACCTGGTGGCCATTTGCTGATGGGAGCTCCTTATGTACTTTGTATATCAGGAAGTACTTCAAACTGCACTCTTGGCTCCCCACACTATGCCCTGCTTGTTTATACCTTCTGAGTTAATCAATGTTGTAAGGAAGCCTTGGTTTCATTTGTCTTTCTACCAACACACTGAGACCTACCTCATTCAATCAGAACTGCACAATTTGGATACCTTATTTACATAAAACAGACCTAATTG
Organism: Macroglossus sobrinus; assembly: GCA_004027375.1. NCBI lineage: Eukaryota > Metazoa > Chordata > Mammalia > Chiroptera > Pteropodidae > Macroglossus > Macroglossus sobrinus. The sequence goes on from PVKZ01000279.1 coordinate 606,579, forward strand.
AGAACCTGGCAGGGACTTTTATTATAAAAGATGGCCTCCTCTTTGTCTCGGTGCAACACTATTTAGTTGTCACTTGAATGTGTGTCTGCCAGATTGCAGCTCTTTTTTGCTAAAAGAAATGCTGTTATTTTTTTTTATTACAATTTAAAATTAATTCTGGTTTACAGAATGAACAAATGTCTGGCTAATTTTGGGCCTGCTTGAGTCTTAATCTATATGCATATATTGTGCCTTTGTGTATGTAACTCAAGTCCTGCATTGTTCTTGAGTTTATTTATACACTGTTTATTTATACACTGTCTAACACTCTAGTCCTTCTGGTCATATTACCCTGGACAAATGAACTGAGACTCCTTTATGTCAACTACTTCCCCAGTTATGTTAGTTTTCTCCTGCTGTGTAACAAGTCACCACAAACTTTGTGGCTTAAAACAATTCATATTTATTATTTCACAGTTTCCTTAGGTCTGGAGTCTGGGTATGACTTAGCTAGATGCTCTGCTCAAGATTTTATAATGCTGTAATCAAGCTGTAGGCTGCACTCTGTACTCATCTGGAAACTTGACTGGGGATATTATCTGCTTTTAATTTCATACAGGTTGTAAGCAGAATTTATTTCTTTGTGGCCATAGTGCTAAGAGTCTCAGATCTTGGACGCCATCTACAGTTCTCTACCACATGACCCTCTCCATAGGCAGCTTAGATCACAGCACCTGGCTTCTTTAGGGGAAGAAGTAAAGTCTCTTATTCTAGTCTGTCAAGACAGAGTCTTATATAACTTAGTATAATCATAGGAGTGACATCCCTTACCTTTGCTAAGATAATGACATCTAATCATTTTTGCCATATTCTGTTGGTTGGAAGAAAGAAACAGGTTCTGCCCAAAGTCAAGGAGAGAGGATTATCCAAGGTATAATATCAGAGGGTAGAGATCATGGTGGCTACACTAGATTTTCTTTAGTAGAATCTTTCTCATCTTTGGCTCTGCCTAATAAAATAATCTTCTTCACTACAGCAAAGGCTGTTCTCCTGCTTCCTGCCCCACTTCAGGGTACAGGTCTAGTCCCTAGGGCTAGATCCCTCTATATAACGTTAATCTAGCAATATGTCACAATCTCCCCTGTGTAATAAATCTGAAGTAGTGGAAAGAACATAATGTTTAAATTAAACAAACTGCTATCTCATTCTGGTTTCAACATTATGAGATGTGTAAAAATTTAGAAGTTATTTGATCTTGCAATCTCAGCATTCATAATATAGTGAGGAAAAGAACACTTAACTCATAAAGATGTGTTAATGCAACAAAAGCAATTAGCACATGGCATGTATCCAATCATGAATACTCATTCCTTTTATTAATTTGCTGTCTTCTTATATGATTATGATTTTACCTGGGTTTAAAGCAAAACTAAAAACAAAAAACAAAACAAAAAAAAAACAAAAACAAAAAACAAAAAAAAAACCCAAAAAACAAAAAACACTAACACCTATAGTTGTTTTACACTGGTGAATTGATAAGTTCTTTGCTCTTTACAGGATGAAATGAAAATTTGAATCTCTAATACTGTCTTTTACCCAATCATATCTACTTATTGTTTCATCCTTTATTTTAAAAGAATACAAAACCACATCTCTTTAATAACTTAATAGAGTAATTAGTATATCTGTGGCAATGTTTATCAAGGTAGGTAAAAAAGTATATCTGAATGTTACAACTTAGAAAACTGTGCAAGGAATTATAGTTATTAAGTTGCTAAATTCTTATGCTTATGATGATGGTTAAATATGGGACTTCTTCCAGGTTAAAAGAACACTGATTCCAGTGTTAATACCAGTTAGAAAATAATTGCAGTTGCTAGTAACAGAAAAGAAAGCTAAAAATGGTTTCTTTTTTTCCTACATATATCTAATGTTGAGCCACCCCGTGATGGCAGGATGCATTTGTAGTTATCAGAGATCAAACTTCTACTAACAATGTAACAAGAAATAATGTATAATGTAAACTAACACAATCTTTGCCATGGTCTGTGCCTTTGGGACAACCTCGACATTTCATCTCCTCAGTATCTGTGCAGTCTTCTTCATCCATTAGTTACTGATAGGATTTCTTTGGATCCAGTGACCTATAAGTTAAGAGTTAAATTACCTCTGCCTAACACATTCAACATTCAATGATGGGGGAGGGGTGTAGCCTTGAATTACGATATTAAAAAAATACCCTCAGAAAAAGGTTGGGAAACATTCCCAGGCACTAGTCATCCACTATCATAGCCTGTTAGGAGGCTGTGTAGATGCTGTCCAAAATAGCCTTGTGCTCTGCTCTTTTGATATAAACCCTCCTTTTTAATTGTTTCCTAAATCCTCTGCATTGTTTTTCTGGAAGTCTGTTGGTGTATGTATGTGTTTATGTTTGTATCATGAATGTCCATTATCCTCCAAGAACAATAGCAGCTCATCCAGGTTCCTCTCCCCACTTATGAAGGTCTAAGGTCACAAACACCTCATATCCTCTTATCTTTCAGTAGTCAGAATTTAGGACAAAGATATACCTACCTGCAATGGAGGCTAGAAAATGTAATTTTTCAGTTGAGCACATGCTGCCTTTAATAAATCAAAACCTTCTTATTAAGAAACTTATTAAGAAAGTACTAAATTTAGGAAAATAGCAATCATTGAAATACAGCTCATTATATTATTAGAAGTCCTAAGTACAGATAAAATGGGATGGAGTGCTGTGACCATAATAGGAAGTTGCTTAAGATAATTCCTGTAGTTGAAATTATCCCCTGGCATAAATTAGCTGTGTTTGGAAGAATTATAAAACTATTATGATAGTGCAGAATTCCATATAACATCATCATTACTTGGCACCCTAGAGGGCGTGGACTATAGTAAGGCTTCAGTGACATTAAACTAAGGACTGGTAAAGGATGCTCAGATGAAGATCCAAGTTGTGGACCAATATAGATCAAACTACAATTTCTAACATATTTTTATAAATTTGAGGTTGATCTGAGTAAGTTGTAGTAATCTTCATATATTTTTGTGAATATGTTTCATTTACAGTGGGTTCATAGTAATTCAAGTGGGAAAACTGATTTCTAGGTGGTTCTAGAGATTTACCACTGAGGTTATCCACAGGTCCAGCAATGCTGAGTGAAGAGTGACAAAGGTTGGATAAGGTTAGCACCAGATCAATCAGGCAAACTGATGTCCCTTCAAAAAACTGGAATAAACTCAGAAAATCAAAGCTAACTCTAAACCATGATAATGCACAAAGTGAGAGCCACAGTAGAACATCAGCTCGGTGGAATTAAACATTTCCAGAGGCTAACTACTGAAAGACCAGATATTTTATTTATAATACTAATAAAATTCAAGTCCTCTACTCTATCAGTTAGATAGAATCATTCATCTCATACAGATATTATTTGTAATATTATTTATTTGCTACAGAAATATATATGGTCTATTCTTGCATATCCAAGGTTTTAACATTCACCTCGGAAGGGAAGATATTGTGATGTAATAGTAAGAAAGAAAGTGAAAACAGTACAAAGCAGGAGATTATGAGACCTAAGTTCTCCTACTGACCATTACCTGCTGTGATTTATGTTACTACCTCCTCTCATGAAACTCTTTATTTTTCATTTTTAAAATAAAGTCTTTTGAATTTATAACTTCTAATATTTCTTCTCACTTGAACCTTCCATAAATCTAGCTATTCAAAAACCAAAACTTATTTTCAGTTTTTTTTTAATGCATTCCCTTTACACTGTGCTCATTACATTCTCTTCCCTTATGTGGTGAGAGTGCATTTCTGAATGAACATGAGTAAATTTTTTGTTTGATCATGACCTCCAGGTAGGAGCCCCAGAGGCCACTTCTATGGTTATATAACTGTGCTCTCATCTGCAGTTTCAATGCCCATGTGCAGTGGAGCTCCCCACACAGAGGTCAATATAGTCAGGCAGAAAGCAACATTGTTCTGGCTTCTTGAGCCACACTTATTTCCACATAAATGCTGCCTATTACAAAAGACAATGTGGCATTTGAATTTCTAAGAAGATACTATAAAATCATTTGGGGATGTCATTTATGTTTCTCTTTTGATTCAGTTACTTACAAATTAATGGAGTTCAGCCTAAGCTTCTTTGGTTCTTTGGCCTTTCCCATTTTTCATTTGATTGAATGATGGGAGAATTTAAGCACTAACAGTTCAAAATTCATAAGTTTGGCCACCAACTCTACATGTACCTCTACCAGTCCAAAAGGGAAAAAGATATTCTGTAAATGGATAGTCTCTTTTAATCTCTGAAACAAGTGAGGTGGGAATGCTTCTTAACATTTTGGATTTAAGTAAACAATGGCACAAGAGGTAAAAAAAAAAAATGTGTCATATCACTAGTGAATCAGATTTCAATTTTCCTGCTTCCAAACCCACATAATGAAATTAAGTGTGTAATAAGGGAAAAAAAGAAAGAGAGTTAGTCAGCTGATGAACTCCAAGATTTTCAAGCAATTGTGAAACAAAATGTAAATTTTAAATTAGAAATATGATTTTATCCAATGAAGTATGATTAATAGAAGATCTAGAGTTAGTAGTCGTTCATTTCCTGAGCTTTCCTGACAAGCTCAATAAATATATTGAATAAGAGACATATAGTATAGATTTAATGTATAAGAGTTGTGTAGATAAATATATTTGCAACTAATACTTAAAGAAATCACTGTTTCATTTGTGGATATTTCTTTTATTACAGACATTTGGATTATATTGATGGTATCTGAGTATTCACATGAGTTTATTGAGAGTTTGTATCTATAACACTTTAAAATTTATTTGACCTTTCAAAACATTAATTGAGATGATTCCAGTCATTTTAAAAGGTATCTATAATTTAGAAATGTTTTTCTTCTGGTGGCAAGCAGCTGAAAAGGGCTATAGTAGCTTAAATAGAGATTTGCTTGTCTTAACTAATAAGTCCAGAGATCTGTGCCTGATGACATTATTCTAGTAGCTTCTATATATCAAGATTATGCTTATTTTAGACACTTAGACTTAATTTTTTTATCCTTATGGAAAAAAAAAACAGCATCTGCTTCTACAGTATCACATCTACATTTCTTGAAGAGAGAAAGGCAGAGGGCAAAGATTTTTTGCAAATAGCATATCTCATTTTTTTTTTCAGAAAAGCAAATTTTTTTTAAATTCTTACCCAGAGAGATTTTTAAATGCCATGTTGGCCCATCTCAATATTTCATATGAACATCTCTAGCTAGAATGTGCTTTTATAGAAGAGGGTCATAAATGATGAGGTAACGAAAAGCATCTGATTGTCAAATTAGACTCATATGAGTGAGAAATCTTACTCTACATAAAATATTATTAGTAATTTCAGGAATACAAAAAACTAAGAATCCAGAGGCATACTGAGATGTAGGAAATCAAAGCAACTCCTTGGGTCTTTTTTTTTTTTTTTCTTTTTCCCTGCGCTGGATGCACACTTTGGCTCAGAATAGATAAGGTCTCTAAATCAAATACAGGAGTAGAAAAAATTTAGTCAATGAATCATCTCCATTTTATATCTTGGCTTTGGTGATATTTTCCAAGGAGGTGTTCCTCTCAAAACTATAAACGATGCTTCTTTTTTCTTCTTTCTCTTCTTCTTTCTCCTTTTCTTTCTTTCATCCTTTTCTCTGTTACCAAGCAATTCTTAAAAACAAATATTCTTATCCATTAGATAAGAACTCCTTTCCTAACACATATTATTCTATTTGCAGATCCTATTATTGTGCTGCCAGGGATATTAGACAGCATCGCTAGCCTTTCTTTTACTTCCCTTAGGAGTCTCCCTCTGGTAAAGGGAGTAAACAGATTATAGGAATTAACTTCTTCCTCTTCAGACAGTTTCACACAGAAACAATAAGTTATTTATATTCAGTGATATGGAAGCTGTCTATAACCTTTTCTTCAAGGGATCAGTAATTATTAAATAATAAGCTGGACTCAATGCTATTTTTTTCAGTAATATTTATTTTTTCAATATTTTAAAAATGTTTAATTATAGTTGGCATATAATATTATATTGCTTTTGAGTAACAACATAGTGATTAGACATTCATATAACATATAAAGTGATCACCCTCATGAGTCTAGTACTTATCTGACACCATACATAATTATTACAATATTATTGACTATATTCCTTATGCTATATTTTACACTTCACTGACAATTTTGTAACTACCAATTTGTACTTAACCCCTTGCCTTTTTTCACCTACACTCTTCAACTTCTCTCCTATCTGGCAACCATAAGTTTGTTCTCTGTATCTATTAGCTTGTTTCTGTTTTGTTTCCACATGTAAGTGAAATTATATGGCATTTGTCTTTCTCCGTCTGATTTACCTCACTCAGCACAATATCCTCTGTCCATCCATGTTGTTGCACATGCCCAATTTCATTTTTATATTTATTTATTTGTTTATATTTATAGCTGAGTAATCCATTGTATATGTGTACCACTTCTTCTTTACCCATTTATCCATTGATGGACACACAGATGCCTCTCTATCTTGGCTATTATAAATAATGCTGCAATGAACATATGAATGCAAATGTACCTTCAGAGAAGTATTTTAGGTTTCTTTCCATAAATATCCAATAATGAGGTAACTGGGTCCTTCTTTGGCTCTTGATATAGCTTTTGTTTTTAAAGTCTATTTTATTTAAGTATTGTTACCCTAACTTTTTATAAATTTCCATTTTCATAAAATACCTTTTTCCATTCCTTCACTTTCAGTCTGTGTGTATCTTTAGAGCTGAAGTGAGTCTCCTACAGGCAGCATATGAAAGGGTCTTGTGTTCTTATCCATTCAGCCACCCTATCTTTTGACTGTCACATTTAATTCTTTTTTATTTGAAGCAACTTTTAGTTATTGCCATTTTATTATTTATATTTTGATCTTTTTTCTTCTTTTTAAAGAAGTTCCTCTAATATTTCTTATAATACAACTTTGGTGTTGATGAACTCCTTTAGCTTTTTCTTGTCTGAGAAGATTTTATCTGTCTTTCAATTCTAAATGATAGCTTTGCTAAGTAGAGTAATCTTGATTGCATGCAGGTCCTTACTTTTCATCACTTCGAATATTTCAAACCCTTCTGGCTTGCAAAGTTTCTGTTTAGAAATCAGCAGTCTTATGGGAGCTTTCTTGTAGTTAACTAATTGTTTTTCTCTTGATGCTTTTAAGAATCTCTCAGTCTTTAACATTTATCATTTTAATTATAATGTGTGAGTTTGGGCCTCTTTGGGTTCATCTTGTTTGGGACTCTGCACATCCTGGGCTTGTCTGTCTATTTTCTTTGTCAGATTAGAGAAGGTTTCTAAAATTATTTTTTTCAAATATGTTTTCAATTCCATGTTCTCTCTTTTTTCCCTGGTGTACCCCTATGATGTACATATTGGTACACTTGATGTTTTCCCAGCAGACTCTTAAACCATTCTCATTGTTTTGTTTTGTTTTTTTCTTCTTGTTCTGATTGGATGTTTTCTACTACCTCTGCTTCATCTAATCTACTGTCGAATCTGTCTAATGTGTCTTCATTTCAATTATTGTATTCTTTATTTCTGACTTGTTCTTTTTTATGTTTTCTATCTCCATTTTTTTTATTTCTATCTCTTTGTTAAAGTTATCAATAAGTTTATCTACCTTTCTCCTAAGTTCATTGAACATCCTTATAACCAGTGTTTTGAACTCTGCATGTGGTAGATTTGTTCATCTCCATTTTTAGTTCTCTTTGGAATTTTGTTCTGTTCTTTTATTTTAAAAACGTTTATTTGTATCCCCATTTTGGCTGCCCCTCAATGTTTGTTTCTATGTATTAGGTAAGGCTCCCAGTCTTAGTAGAATGGCTTTATAGAGTAAGTTTTCTATGGGGCTCAGTCTTCTCTGGTCATCTGAGCTGGTGTTCCAGGTGTGTCCTCAGTTGGGGCTGGAATCACTCATTTCTCTGGGGGGACCTCTGCAGCCAAGAAAACCCTCCCAATTCTTATCAATGTAGTACACCATCTTGACAAAAGTTTCAGTATCATTTAGAATGAATATAAAAAACACTTCCCATGAGAACTACCTTTCTCTCTATAGCTTGACTTATCCCTTCCACATTGCCTCTTTCCTCTCATTATTAGTTTAAAAAAATAGTTTTCCAGCAGCTCAGGTGAAGTTTTTTTTGTTTTCTTTTTATAAAAGGCTGTTTATTTACAATTAGCAATTTTTTCACTCATGCAATAAATATTTACTGGGCACCTATGTACACAAAGAAATGTGCTAAATGCTAGAAAAACAATAAATAAGGCAACCGATCTAATCTTAGTTCCTTATGGATTATGTACTCTAGTAGATGAGATCAGAACATAAGTAATCATAAAATTACATAATTATGAATTTTGATCAGATCTTTAAGAAAAACATATGGAGTAGTAGTATTAGAGCCTAATGGTGGTGTCTTCATAGTCAAAGGTATAAAAAAGTTTCTTTTAAAAGGTTTCTTTTACTCATATGTGGGATATAAAACTGAAAGCAACAAATGAACAAGACAAACAGAAACTCATAGACACAGACAATAGTTTTGTAGTTATCAAAAAAAAGGGGGGAGATGTACAGAGGTAGATAAGGGTAAAAGGGTATCATGTGATCAGTGCTTAATGAGAAATATCCCCTTGAGCCTCACAACTCTTAACTTTTGAATTAAGCATCATTATTTTACAAATGAGAAAACAGAAGTAAAGAAATTGAATCCAGGCTGTCTGACTCATGATCTTTTCTCTAATCAATGTTTATACTACTTCATCATTTCATTAAGCTTCCATACTGTTTCAATTAGACTGGTCTATTTACACTGTGATATTTTAAAAAGACTGTTTATGGGCTAACTGTTGAAACAACTGTGAGTGTGGAGTATGAAAACTACTACTGTGTGTGAAGGATGTATATGTATTAATTCTAGAGCCTTGACAATTACATGGGTCCTGAAATCCCAGTTTGCATACATACCTTCCTTAGGAATTTTGGCATGTCACTCACTGCATGTAAAGAAGATGAGATTTACTTGTATATCTTTTCTCCCACTTAGCTGAAATCATAAATAAATTCACCTACTAATCTCTCAAGGAGAGTTGTACCTCATTTACCAAAAGAGTACAGTTCAATCTCCAAATAGCTGTGTAGTCTTCAATCTGAATCACTGGGCATATAATATATCCTCTACCAAAGACAGATCCACTCCCTCTTTCGCTATACCTATCCATTCTTATTTTGAAGATCATTGAAATATTTACTACCATGTCTCATGCCTATAAAGTAGTAAAAGGTTAATGTTATGAAAAAAGCTAATAAGTGACCTAGAAGCACTATGCTATCACAGATTGCTAAGACTTCATTAGTCTATGATTATAGGCCAGAGAGTAAAGAGTGTAAGTCTTGTTATATACATCAAGATTCTGCACACTTCAATCAAGGCCCTTCTCACCTCTTTATATCTAGACTAAATTACTCTAATTGGTTTGCTCTCTTGTCATGTGCAAGCTTTGCCTCATCTTTGACAATTTCTGTCTCTTTTCCATCATATTAATAAGGTTATTCACTTACTTAAAAAAGAAGAACACATGGGTCAAGATTTGGGTATAAATTAATGGTATTTTGTTGTTTTGCATGCTGAAAAGAGCTCTTTTATTTTTCCATGTTAAAGTCTAACACTGGAATGGAACAAATGGGCTTTGAACAATGCAAAGCACCATTATTCAAACTATGACCTCATGACAAAGTATTTAGTTTTTATTTTTCCCATTAGGGTGAGAGAAATATCATGGAATAAAGCAAGGACACTGTAAATAATCTCCAATATAGAATCTTAATTATAAATTCTAAACATTTATAATGTAATCTTAATATAACTGTTTGGGGAAGCACTTCCTCCATTTTAGTGGATTGTTAGAGAAAAGTGACTAGTCACTAAATCATAAAAAATTCTTCTGATTCAAGTGGTCTGTTTATTAAATCTTTTTTTTTTTTTTGGTCTGGTAGAGTGCCTTGCTACATTCTTTATAATTAAAAATACACTAATTAATGCAGAACTCTGATGACATTTACATATTGGGTCAGATTTTTAAAGTCAAATATATTGGTCAGATTTTAAAAGAAAATTATATAAAAATTTGTGTTATCCTCTGAGCATGAAAACAAAAATTTTTGGAAAAAATAAGAGCTTATTGATAAAACAAAACAATATAAAACTTTTCATAGTATTATGACTTAATTTAATGTAATATTATAGTAAATATTCCCATAAGCTACTAAATATAATTTGTCTATGTATTAAACACTAAACATTATTAAAGACTATCTGTATATTAAACACTGCTATAATCAAAACCCAATGCATACCTGTCCAAACGAGGAACATGTTTCAGATATAGTAAGTTATCCCCTAAGGTAATGAGTGCCGGAGCCCGCTGGCTAAGATGGAACAGTTCCGAGAGGTGGAGTGAGGATTGAGAAAGAAAAAAGAGACAGACAGAGAGAGAGACAGAGAGAGAGACAGAGAGAGAGACAGAGAGAGAGACAGAGAGAGAGAGACAGACAGAGAGAGAGAGAGAGAGAGAGAGAAAGAGATAGAGTCGGGAGGGCAAACAGCGGGATTTTATTTAGCACAGCATATACATATATATATACCCTTGGAGAAGCAACACCCACACATATGCAAATGATCGCTGACCTTTACATAAGTTCTCACAAAACATCCTTGTTCCTGTTTTTGTCTCTTATTCCCTGGGGCAAGAAACATTCAACATTAAGGCAAACCTCCTCCTCCACTAACGAGCTATCCATTAAGCCAAACTTCCTCCTTCAGCAAACAAGCCCACCGGCTCTGCAAACTTCTAGCTTGCAGGCAACTCCAACCCTGTCTGCAGGTCATTCATCAAGAATGGCTCCCAACAAATGAGTTCCCTGGAACTATTCAAACTGAAAAGGGCAATGCATAGAGAAACAAACAAACAAAAAGATACTTTAGGTTAGATAGTTTTTGTTTAGACCAATCTTGAAAGACAGTCCTGTTTTTATTTAATTTATTCTGTGTTCCTACATGGTCCAAGCCTTCTGAATAATGAAAATTGACAGGACATAAAAATAGAGACTCTCTCTTCTCCTCAACAGTCATTTGCTCAGATTCTAAGGGGAATAAACTCAGAGACACTTGTCTCTTTTCTTCCAGAGCTATTTTTCTCCCATTCTAATGGTAATAAAGTCTAGCGATGTCTTTTTTAAAAATCTCCCCTGAGATAATTGCTTACATTTTGAAGTAGAGACCTTTCTGTCCTCTCCAAGAGAGGTGGTTTACATTTCAAAGTAAAGATACCATTTTCTCTTTATCTCAGGAGGATGAATGGTAGGTATGCCAACAGATTAGTAAACATTGAGTTCTTAAATTTTGGAATTCCTCTGTGGTGCAAATTCTGCTTCATGTTCAGGTGACATCTGGCTCTCATTGTATAATCTCATTTTTTGAGGTGTCAGAAAATTATTGTATTTACACTGTGTATAAGTAAAAAGATCTATTTCTAACAATAAAGATCTTATATATATGTGTATACATGTGTGTGGTAAAATGCACAATTCAGTGACATTTTATATATTAACAATGTGAATGCAAATATTGCCACTACCTAGTTTAGAACATTTTAATTGCCTGAAAAAAAAAAAAAACCTATACCCATTAAACCATCATTCTCCATGACTGCCTTTCTGTAACTCCTGGCAATCACTCACTTGATTTCTATGTCTATGGATTTGTGCAATCTGGTTATTTTATATAAGTAGAATCATAAAAGATGTGGTCTTTTGTTCTGGCTTCTTTGACTTATTACAGTTATTCTTTCATCATTTGACAGAGATTTGGGTTGTTTCCACCTTTTGGCTATAGTTAACAGTCCTGCTATGAACATTAGTTCACAAGTATTGTTTTGAAAAGTCATTTTCAATTGTTAAGGGTAAATACCCAAGAGTGAAATTGTTGTGTCATATGATAATTATATATTTAAGTTTTTAAGGAACTGCTAAACTGTTTTCTGTAGCAGCTGTGCCATTTTACACTTCCACTAGAAATTTATGAGGCTTCCCGTTATTCCTCTTGTTATTAAACATTTTTAAAATTATTATTATAACCATCCTAGTGGATTTGAAGTGGTATCTCATCATGATTTTGATCTGCATTATTCTAGTGACTAATGATGTTACCATCTTTTCATGTGCTTCTTGTCCATTCTCATATATTCTTCAGAGAAATATCTATGAGAGTCCTTTGCCCATTTTTCCCTCTTGATTTATTTGTCTTTTTGTTGTTGAGTTATTAGAGTTCTTCATATTCTGAATAGTAGAGCCTTATCAGATATGTGATTTGCATAATATTTTCTCCCATTCTGTGGGTTATCTTTTCGTTTTCTTCATAGAAGCCTTTAATGCAACAAATATTTTCATTTTGATAAAGTTAAATTTACCTATTTTTTCTTTTGTTATTTGTGCTTTTGGTATTGCATTTAAAAAATCATTGCTAAATGTAAGGTCATAAAGAAGAACCAGATGATTTTTAAAGGGTATCTTTATGTTTTCTCCCCAATTCTGTTTGAATTTTCCAAAGCAGAATCACTTCACCAAAGAGATAGATGATAATAAGCAGAAAGTTTACAGGATCAAACAAAAGGCCCAAGGATTGGCTGGTAATCTGAGATAAGATTACCCTATCAGTGCTGTGTCTGGAGAGAACACATATCAAATTCACTTTGTAATTGGCCCCTGTTTGACTCCTGTAACCTTGTTCTTTAACTGGTATGCCATTATGTTATGTTGCCTTCCACTCTCCCTTGGGTACTTAAGAGTTAGAATACAGCTTTCTTCCTGGACAGAATTTCTACCCACCTCTGTCTCTGTCTTTCAGTTCTGAAAAGCTAACCATGAAAGAAACTAAGAGATCTTGTTGACTACTCTCATGGTTGCTTCTTGCTTTTTTAGCCCGAGCTTAATCTTGGTCTTTCAAGAATTACTGAATCAAAATATTTTCCATGACATTACTCTGACCATGTTCAATAGAGAGAGAGTGTGGAGTTTATAGAAATGAAAAAAATTAAACTCAAAATTCCCACACCACCTCCCAAAAAAGTTTAATGAAAAGCAGGTGGCACTCTTCTTATTTATTTATTCACTCATTTATTCGATGATTTATTCATTTGGTTAGCAGCTGGAGACATTTCACTGGCCTATTCTTGTCTCTGTTGTCTCTCAATTTGATTAAGCCAGAATGGTCTTTTTCAAATACAGGTTGGGTCATGTTATATCCATCAGTACCTACCTCTGTAAAATGAGTATTGTATTTTATATTAAACATATCTAAAACTTCTTAAGTAAATAAGAAATACAATTCCGAATAGAGAACATTTCAAATACTATGTGTATATATATATATATATATATATATATATATATATATATATATACACAATCACTATTATTATATAACCTCTTTCTATATATATGTGTGTGTTTGTGTGTGTGTGTGTGTACATATATATAGACATATATATATATATATATATATATAGACATATATATGTCTATATATATATAAACACATGAGATTAAATAAGCAAATGAAGCACAGCAACAGCAATTTATGTAAACCATGGGTACTCAAATTTCAGCAGACATCAGAATCCCCTGAAGGGCTTGTTCAAATACAGATTGCTGTTCCCAAACTCCAGAGAGTAATTTGATAGGTTTTTTTTGTTAGGGCCTAGAAATTTTCATTTCTAACAAGTTTCCAGGTGCTGCTGTTGCTGCTGCTGCTTCTGCTCTAGGTGCCGCACTGTGAGAACCATTGATGTAATCCAAAGATCCATAGTGGAATTAGATACAAGGACAGCTGGCTCAAGGAGGTCAAATTGTTTCATGGAGACACAACTTGACTCTATTCATCTTTTGACTCTGCTTTTCTCTGTGGTGATCTTGTTTTCAGGCAAAAATGCCCAGAAGCATCTCTTAGCTCATATAATCATTATCGCTCTATGTCTTAGAAGACAAGGAGGACTTTCTTCCTGATAGTTTCAGCAACACTCAAGGGCTGATTCTAATTTCTTCTCTTCTGGTCAAATGCTCACTTCATGTAATTGAGATGCCCACTAGATGAAAGAGGAGCAGTACTTTAAGAGGAAATTAAATGTTGTTGGATGAAAAGTAACACTCCTACTGCCCCACTCTTTGAAAATCAGCATTTCAAAGCGAATGCATGGGGCAATAACCTTAATCAACCGTGTTAGTGCAGTATTAAACACTGAACACAAGGCTCCTCTCTCCCAGACCAGGGCTTCTTAAACTTCTCACTACCTCCTGTTCACATATTCTCTAACATGGTTCTGCAAGAGTTCCAGTTCTTAAAAAAAAAACCAAACAAACAAAAAAAACTATCATAAGATTTGAATAATTAGGAAGATATTTATTAGAAATACTTAGAATGGTTTTAGTCAAATTAAAATGAGAAATATAAAAATTGTATTTGATTTTCCGGAACCAGGATGACTAGGATAAATGCTGTTAAAGTGGTTAACAGAAAAATTCCTAAGTGTTTTGCTTCCTTTTATAAAATTAATAAGTAAGAGCACAATAAGAACAGTTATATTTTATGGACCTAAGCTTATTTTTGAGGAAATAAATGTTAAATAAATCTATGTAATTATTAAAAAGCAGTCCACCTTTTGTCTCAAAGAGGTTGTTAAATGTTCCCCTACCTTACAATTATACTTGCCATGGAAAGAGTGAATACCATCATAGACATATTCATGATTTACAATTCTCTGACTAGCTAAAATGCATATAATAATAAATGCATGTTGGTCTTACCCTCAATATATCTCCAGTTCCTCTTCCTGATAGAGCAAGGAATAAAACAGGATGATTGTTGATGCTGTACCTTCTAGATTTCTGTGCCTCCTGAATCCTTTCCTTTTCCCTGAGAGATTCTAGGTTTCATATGGCTTCTCTGCATGATGTCCCTACTGCTGAGGCTATTTTTTCTTCTTCCCCTTGAGATTCTACCCTTTTCTCCCCCTCCTCCTTCTCCTTCACCTCCTCCTCTTCTTCCTTCGCCTCCTCTATCTCCTCTTTCTTTCTTCCTTCTTCAATTTTTTTTCTCAGTTGTTATTTATATTCCCATTTCCAGAAAACTTGTGTTTCTCCAGGAATTATTGTCAGTTTATTTCCCATGGATATAAATATATTAGACAATCTTTGAAATATAAGAACCTTCCATGAATAGAAAATTTCACAGTGCCTCGTGAAGAGGTTGGTATGATTGTCAACTTCCTCACCAAAGGGTATGTTCTTGTTCTACACTGCTCATATATGTCCCTTATCTTCCACCCAACCTGCCCAAGATTGTGGCAGCTTTTACTTCCTATTTTGTAACACCATTAATCCACTTTAACTTTCTTCTCAGATTCTTATAAACTCTCTGAAGAACAATAATAAAAGTAACCAAATTTCTTTGTTTACCACGGGCTAGTGTAATCCCTGTACATACATAAACCCCTTTCTTATTTCTGCAACCATATGTGGTGTTATAATTAGTAGCCTCATTTTCTGATGAAGTAAGTTAGACTATCACAACCATCCAAACTGGCAGATGGCATATTAGAGGAACTGAGGGTCAAAACCATGCAGTTTATATCTGAGTCCATGTGACTATAATAGTTAGGGTAGGCTAAATTGCTCTAACAGCCCCCAAATATATACTGTTGAAACTTATCGTTTATTTTCTTTTCATATAACAAAGGCAGGATTCATGTTTGCACGATGCTCTTCACTTTCAATGACTATGGGATCCAGTATCCTTCATCTCTCAAAATTTATCTTCATTTGCCACTTAATAGAGAAGAAAAAACATGAAGGGACACAGATGGGAAGTTTTTATGGGCCAGGCATAATCACTCTACTATCCAGATCTCAGTAACTTGATCACATCTAACTGCAAGGGAGAATGGAAAATGCAGTCCAGGTGTATACAGAAAAGAGACATACCTACCAGTCTATCACATTGAGCTCTGAGATTCCATATCTTTCAAAATGAGTCTAAAAAATATTGATCCCCACCAATAAAAAATAAAACTTCCATGGAGGTAGCACCCATATTGTGCAGTGCATGACACATATAATGATCAAATAAATATTTGTTGAATAAATTATTATAACTATCCCTACCTATCTCTAAAACCATACAGATTGTATATCATTTTCATGTTTTCTTCATTTTTATTTTTAAAATAAGTAATATTTTAATATTTGTAATTAGACAATATGTCCAAGAATGCCTTATGAAATACAAATTTAATGTATTAGAACAATATAGTGGTTTCCATGGATGACAAAGTAGGCTTTTTAAAACAATACCTTACACTATCTTTTTTAACTTCAAAGAGAATTTTAAAAACACGTATTTGTAGGAGTAATCTGTTCATTAAAAAATATGTTATGTTGCAAAATATAACAATTTTATATGTATGGTACAATGTCCATAAATTAAGCACATGATATGTAACATTTTTTTCCTCTGTGCAGTAGCCTTTCTCTTTAAATAGATCTTTGTTTTCTGTAATAAAGGAATATTATGATTTCATAGGCACTGCCTAAGAAAAAAATTTAATTAACATGAGTAATTTCAAAATTCACTTAAGATCTTGCAATGAAATATTTTATGGACAGTTAAGATAGTAAATTATTGATTTCCTAATCAAATTCTCAATTACTGACTAACCAATAAGTTGTCATCTCTCCAGTAATAGATATTCTCTGAATGCAATTGCAAGACTGACTCCCTCAGCATGCATCACATTCCCTTACAAGTTAAGTATTTCTTAAATCTCTGCTACTCATTTCTATTCATAGCCCTGGTTTATGATGTTCTGGTTACACCCATCCTAGATAAGTCTCCTTTTCATGAATGTCAACAAGATGCCATCAACAATTGCAAAAACTCTGAGACAAATTATCAACACAGTAGTTATTTTTCTGTCTTAGTTCCAACCACATATATAGTATGACATACTTCCTAGTGATTTAGTTCACCCAAACTTTGAGTTTGTACACTCAGGCTGATAGACCACTGGAAATCCCATTCTAGTTAGTGAGTGAAGCCCAATATTAGCCTGTTCCTTTTATGTCCATTGTCTAGTGGGTCTAGAGTTACAACTCTATATCTTGTATTTGATCATAGGTTAATTTTGTTTAAAGGATGAACCAAATCTTGAAAAAAACAAAAAAGCAATAATTTAAGACCACGCTTTAGAGAACTAATTATAATAATTTTACCCTATTAACTGCCCAAGTGTTTGTTCAATCAAATTCTACATTTATTGATTTAACAAATATTTATCACATGATATATTTTTAAATGATATCTACCTTCATGAAATTTGATACAGAAGATAAAAGTAAGTATATAATTATTATTTATGTATTTATTAAAATTAAACTAATAAATATTTTAAAGTAAATAAAATAATTTGATAGATATGTAGAGGGAGATAGAGAATCCTCACAAAAAAGAGGTTATTGAACCATGTTTTAGAGTGTTAAAATGTTTTTTAGACAAAAGTGGGGTTTCTGTAAGAACTGGAGATACAGTAAGAGTATAAGAAAGAATATTCTAGGTCAAGATTTCTAAAACTTTACTTACATGCTTACCAAGCTCATGATTTTTGCCGTATTCACAAATATCCAGTAATATTATTTATGTAACATTTACTTTTGGTCAATTTGTTTTTAAAATTTAAATAAAATTGTTTTAAAAAACACGTCTATAAGAAGAAAATCAAAATTATGTATTATAAGCAAAAGGTATCTCTGAAAATAAATACAACACAAAGCATATGTATAATTAAATCTTAGGTCATTACTGCCTTCTGCCCAAAGTCTGAGTCTCAAATTTTTTTTTCCATTAAAGGAGGATATTAGCAATCTTAATGTTGAGTAAACAAACAAATAAATTCAATTAGTATGGAAGTGAGACTTTCTTATTGATATATCTAGTTAGAAAATAAATAACTTTTATTTTATATTGTAATACAATGATATACAAAGCCTTGTCTGAGCATCATTTGAAAATAATTTCTTATACCACTTGTGGTACATATCTCACCTCTATGGAAACATAGACCTGAGCATAGAGGAAAGCAGAGGTTAAGGTCCAGAGGCAGGATAAAGAAAAAAGAAATTGTGAAACTTGAATTAAAAATTATGACTTGAACATGATTATGGGAGAGCAAAGTGCCAGAATTAGAGATATAGATGTAAATAGTGATCTGATTATTCATGGCTTTCTAAGCTATATTCAGATACCTCCTGAGGATCACTGGTGCATAGAGCAGTATGGTATTTTTGTTTGTTTGTTTTTTGTTTGTTTGTTTTTTAAATAAAATGATTTGAACTGGAATATAAAGACATTTTCTTAGTGATTTTCAATGTGCCCATCACTACTATTCTGGCTTTGGTCATGCCATGGCCCTTGGTTAATGAGGATAACTTTTAAAATCCATTTATCATGTGGCAAATGTTTAAATTACATATGCAGAATTAATGTATTTAAGCTTATTCCTAGGCAAAGAAAGACTATTAACATAAATCATGAAAAAATGAATGGTCTTATTTAAGTCTGAATTAGGAACATCAACATGAAGACATATCTTTTTCAAGGGCAAAACACACAGTAGTTGCTCTATTAAAATCAATTAAGATTGATTTAGAGATTTTAAAGAACAGTATGTATAAGACCAATAAATTGAGATTGAAGGATAATTTTCTTTAGAATATAGAATGAGATTATATGTATACATTCAAATGTCTTGAAGAAATGCTGAGAACCTACTCTTTTATCCCTCTCTAAGCTAAGAATTTCCTATTAGGATCTAGATAAAAGCTCTGGAATTCATAGAGAATTCTGCTACTTTAACTTGTGAATACTTGTGTCTGCATCTGGAGGACCAATGGTACAAAAGAGACTTGCCAGCTTCAATTAATGCCCGTGAACAGTTACTCATCATGGACTACTTGAGCCTATTTACCTAGTGTTAATCAAGACTCAATCAATAGAAACTAAATTTTTCACAGAGTATGTGGTAATGTCCTAAGTTCAGGTGGAATCATCTATTTCTAGAAGTATACAGTGCTGAAGCCTTTGACAGTTTTGTTATACATATATTAGAAGGCATATTTTTATTTAAAAAAATTATACGTTTTCTTGATTATGATATATATATATACAAATGCATGAGTGTAATGATTATAGTGCTTACAAAATATGTACTGGTGATTAAATAGAGTGTTACACAAAGGACACTGCATGTATTAGCATGTTTAATTCCAAAGAATGTTTATATCGATGACTTTAAAACATTTTTGACCACAGCTCACAGAAAGAATCATATTTTACACACTGTGCTGAGAGAGAAAGATGGCTATAGTCAGGCTCCCTCCTGACACCTTCATTAGCTTCCAGATAGAAGTGACTCAGCCACTTTTCCCCTATGTAACCATGTGCCAGGTACACATGCATGGGCTTCTATTTTCTGGCAGTGTGCCACTATTGTTTTACCTATGTATATAAAGATGCGTCCACCCTGCTAGGCTGGCTGTGCCCTTCCTGGAATAAAGAGCTATGTCACAGTTGCCTATTGCTCCCTGCATTTTCTTCCAACTGCCTGAGCCTTGCACCCCTTACTTCAGTACCTCAAGCCTGCAGCAACATACTTAGCATCATGAACAGGATTCTCAAGTAAAGGAGCCATATACTCCATTGGACGCATCCACAGACAATGTGGTAACCCGTAGAAATGGAATTGATGACTTGGACTCCACCTGAGCCTTGGGAGACAGTTATTGGGTCCCTGATAAGTACTGAGAAGGCGCTCTGTATCCTGGCTGCAGCCAGCCGACTGGACTGGGTGCTTTTAACAGCTTTGAAGCAGAATGTGATGAAGTTCTAGAAGAGACCACACAGGTATAAAAGCTTCATCAAAAGGCAGATGCCTTGGATGCAGAGGGCACAACTGGAAGCTGAGTTCCAAAGAAGTCCACCCTTAGTGTTGCCTTCTAAAGTAGGGGAAGACGTACTGAAAGATGTCCACCCACAAGTACGGCACATAATACACCAAAAGGTAAAACATGAACAACCCTTGGGTCTGGGTAGGGTAAAAATTGGCAGCCCTATGGTGACAGAATTCACCACGTATATCTCATATATGCCTTCAGAATTACGTGATTTAGGGAAACAATGTCGTCAGTGACCTGGTGAACCGCTGCTGGCCTGGTTGCTGCGCCTTTGGGACAAGGGGGCTGACAGCATTTCATGTTTCCCTGAGGACATGGAGAAATTGGCATCAATAATCGTATAGCCCTCATTATAGCAACATCTATAAAACAGTTGCTGCATGGCTCAAGGTCAGAGGAACCATACCCTGATGAAATGACTTACTGTCACTGTGTGGACAGTTTGGAATGACACCGGAGAACTCTGAAACCATGTGAGTAAATAGCAAATGTATACTAAATTAGTGCAGATCATTTGTGAACTGGACATGAGACAAGCTATATTTAATTTGAATACGTGAGGACCGGATGATGAATGGTTTATGACTGACATTTGGAACCTAGTGTTAGGGACCATCTCCTCTACCACTTTTGGTTCATTGGTTGCTACCCTGGCTCTTTATATGGAGAGATATTACATGAAGTGATTACAGCAATGGCTTATTTGAGGTATGTAGAGGAGAGACACCGTGAGGCAGGGGTGAGAAGTGTCCGTAAAGTAACACCCAGGTACCTGAAAGCTGAGAAGAAAAAGAAAGACCTTATGCAGAGTCCTGTTTGGGTTACCAGAACTCAAATGTGGACTGATTTGCTAGCTGCAGGAGTTGATCAAGATAAGAAAGACTGACAGCCTAATGCGGTGTTATGAGAATTGTGATGGCAGTTAAACCCCGAACAGCAATGCAGATGTGGACAGAAACATCTTACCAAAAGAGCTAGACTGGTGACCTTGAAGAAATTCTTAAAACCCCAGGACTTTCTGTTGACCCTATATGATTAGGGGGAAGGCCGAGGTACCCTTTTGGAGGGGACAGGCAGGGGCCAGAGGTTGCATGTGGAATTGGCAATCTACTGATACCCATACAACATGTAAAGAGTCCTAGCACTAGTGGATACCAGGGCCTACGGCACTCATATATATGAAAATTCAGATAAATTCCTGGGAGCAGCCGCTTATATAGATGTCTATGGGGGTAAGACTATTATTACCAAAGCTGTGACTTGTCTCTTGGAATAGAATGTTTGCCTCCAAGTCCATATAAAGTGTATATTTCTCCAGTGCCAGAATATATCCTAGGGGTGGATGTGTTGCAGGGGCTCAATCTGCAGACCTCTGTTGATAAATTTCATCTCCAAGTCTGGGTGGTGAAGACCTTAGTGTGGGAACATACTCATCACCCACCACAGAAAGTGCCAGGACCAAGGCGTATTGTCAATGTAAAGCAATATCGCTTGCCTAATGGGCATGATGGAATTAGGGCTATGGTTCAGGAACTGGAGAAAGCTCAGATGATGGGCTCCACCCATAGTCTGCATAATGCTCCTGTGTGGCCAGTAAAGACTGATGGCTCATGGAGGATGACTGTGGACTGTTGGGAATTGAATAAAATGACTCCCCCACTACATGTAGCAGTACCATCCATCCATGATCAAATGGATCAACTGACTAGAAGTGGGAAACATATCACCGTGTCTTGGATTTGGCTTACACTTTTTCCTCCATAGATTTAGTTCCTGAAAGTCAAGACCAATTTGCTTTCACATGGGAGAAAGACAGTGGACTTCTGTGGTATTACTCCAAAACTACTTACATAGATCTGTGTTGCCATGGATTGGTAACCCAGGATTTGACAACCTGGACCCAAGCTGCAGTGGTGGAATTTTTTCATTATATTGATGATATCATGTTTACTTCTGCTTCCTTTACAGACTAGAACAAGTGCCACTGGCACTGTTGCAGCATCTGAAAACATGTGGCTGGGTGGTAAATGCAACTAAGGATCAGGAATCTGGCTTATCTGTCAAATTCTTGGGTGTTGTTTGGTCGGATAAGATGAACATTATCCTTGATGCTATAATTGATAAGATACAAGCATCCCCAAAACCCACTATAGTTAAAGAAATACAGAGTTATGTGGGCCTTTTGGGGTACTGGAGAGTGTTTGTGCCCCACCTAGCACAGCCAGCATGGTTGTTATGCAGCCTGATCAAAAAGAGAGCTACTTGGGACTGGGATGAAACAGTAGAGAAGGTGTTTACCACTACCAAGTGGGTGATGCAACAAGCCCAAACCCTACAGGTAAAAAATTCAGGTAAACCTTTTGAATTGGATGCACATGTAACAGCAGAATGTGGCTAGGCCTATGGCAATGTTCGGAACAAATAAGGACTCCGGTGGGTTTTTGATCCCAGTATAGAAAGGTGCAGAGAACTGGTGCTTTCTATAGAGAAGGAATTAGCGCTATATATTGCCGGAGCCAGCCAGCTTAGAGCGAACAGTTCCCGAGAGGGGGAGAGAGGATTGAGAAAAAAAGAGAGAGAGACATAAGATAGAGTCGAGAGGGCTAACAGTGAATACTACCCCCTCCCAGTTTATTTAGCATAGCATATATATACCCTTGGAAGAGCCTGAGAAGCAACACCCACACATATGCAAATGATTGCTGACCTTTACATAAGTTCCTGTTTTCTCTCTTATTCCCTGGGGCAAGGAACATTCAACTCTTTCCATTAAGCCAATCTTCCTCCTTCAATAAGGAGCCCGCCTGTTCTGCAAACTTCTAGCTTACAGGCAACTTTAACCCTGTCTGAAGGGCATTCAGCAAGAATGGCTCCCAACAATATACATAGCCTTGCAGGCCACTGAGGCAGTGACTGGAGTGGCCTAAGTGCAGGTGCACACCACTTACCCTATACAAGGTTGGCTATACACATGATACAGGCCCCCAAAACAGGGGTGGCCCAAACCTCTACTCTGGAGAAATGTGGTGCCTATCTGAAACAAGAGTACCAAACTCATAGCCCTCTGGCCATAGAGTTACAGATGGTAATAAACTTGGGTTTATTACTGACAATATATTGGATGCTGCAGTTGCTACATATTTAAAAGTGTCTCCATACAAAGAATAAAAGCCTCCCATACTCGATGTTACACAGCCACCCATACCTACTAATATGTAATACACAGATAAATCCAAAGGGGACAAAGAGCCAAGTGGGTATTTATAAGGGTGCAACCATCTACTGACCATATTTGGTATGATACAGGTATGGACCAGAACAGTCAATAGGGTGAACTGCAAGCTGTATGGATGGTTATAGCCCATGCAGATGGCTCATTGAAACTTGGGCAGTGTTCAAAAGCCTAACATTGTGGTTGCCTATGTGGAAATGGCAAAACTGGCTAGTGGGCCACAGGCCCTTATGGGGACAAGCCATGTGGTAAGATCTTTGGGAGACAGGACAAGAAAAAGACATAACTGTTTATCATGTTACCAGTCCTGATTGCGGCACGCAGATGCCGAAACTATGTAAATAGTGAAACAACAATGGAACCTTCTCCTAAAGTGGGAATATGTCACAGAGGCCTGTGCCTCACATTGGCAGATCTCTCCCAAGAAATACAGGAAGTCCAACGGCTCACTGGGGATCCTCTGCAAGAGTGGTGAGTAAGCCTAATGTCCACCTGGCACTGGGTTTTAGCTTTCCTGGGTTGTGGAGCCTGCCTCCTAGTGGCATGTTGTGGTTTCTTGTATTGTTGTTGTGGCATATAGATAAAGAGCTCTGTCCTCCTGCAACAATCACTTGTCAAGCCTACTTAGGTGTACTGAAGAAACCCTGAAGGGGTGGAGTATGTGGGGAGAGAGAGATGACTATAGTCAAGCTCCCTCCAGACACCCTCAGCTGGTTCTGGGTAGAAGTGACTCAGCACTTCCCCCTATGTAACCATGTGCCGGGTATGCATGTGTGGGCTTCTATTTTCTAGCAGTGTGACACCATTTTTTAGCCTTTGTGTATAAAGACACTACCACTCGGTAAGGCTGGCTATGGAATAAAGAGCTATGTCACAATTGCCTACGGCTCTTCACATTTTCTTTCAATTGCCCAAGCCTCGTACCCCTACCTTGGTACCCTAAACCTGCAGCAACTCACATGCTATTAAGAAAACATACACACACAGAGATATTTTGCTCTGTTGCATTCTATGGTGGCTGAGAGAATGTTGATCTTGATCCCCTAAAGTTATTACACAAATTACTTATGGGCTTAGAAACACATGTGCAAAAATACTGCTCTGTGGAAGTTACACATTTATCTATTTGATTCTCTAAGTCATCAACCAGTAGTTTGAAATATGGATGGGTGTTCATTCAATGAATAAGAAATATTATATGTGCTTTGTATGTATCTATCTATGTGTATGGGTTTAGAACATACTGTGTTGTTATAGTTTCAATTTCAACTGGTTTAATCAGCAAACTAGGAAGACAACTGGCAACATTTGGGGCAAAAATAGTTATTACACAATTTCACACCTTACTGTGATCTGCAAATTAAAATAACAATGAGATATATTTTTGCTATCTCTCAGCCTCAGGTCTCTGCTGGAGTGAATTTGAATGTGTATAATCTATCTGCAGGGTAATTTGATAGTGTGTATCAAAAGCCTCAACAGTATGTATAAACAATGAACTGAAAATTCAATTACTAGACATTTATCCTAAGGAAATAATTAAGCGTATGGTCAAACTTTAACATAATTAACTAAAAGGCTGTTTTACAGTTGTTTATAGTAATGAAAAATTTGAAAAACCAAAATTTTCAACAACTGAGAATTTGTTAGATGTGGTAGTAAACATTTGTACAATGGAAGGTTTATGCCAGTAAAATATCATGTAAGGAATAATTATATACTGACATTAGAATATGTTTACAATTTTTTATATAAAAAATAAAGAATTTACATAAGTATGTAATGAAAAGAAATAGGTATTAGTCACCAGACTGTGGGGTTAAAATAGGCTAAACAGAAGAGGAAGGTTTGTTAATTACATCAAGAGATTCCTTGGATAAGGGGATCATCATAGTGCATCTCCCAGATATGGGAAATTTGGCAAGCACAGTGATGCCATGGAGAAAAAAAGACAATGGGAAACATGTGATGATGAAAGGGCTGATGGGATAAAGATAACCTGGAGGAGGGGAAAGTAGAAGATAGTTAAGATGTTCTCTAAGGTATTGCTTACAGACCTCTTTAAAAACAAAAAACATAGGAAGGCTGACATTACTCACTAAGGCTTTATGAATTGAATTACTGTTTAATGGGATAAAACTCTAGGCTGAGCATGATTCATGAAGTGCCCAATTTTATTTGTATTACTTTAAAAGTATTTAATAAAATAAAAATAATACAATACAAATGATATGATTAAAATTTACTATTTAATATTTAAAATATAAGCTTACCCTTTGTTAGGATGTATCTATTAACAAGTGAGGTAATTCTCTTTTTTCTTCTTATCCTCACTTGTAAAATGGGATAGTAGTAAATTACTTGCCTTGTGTTGGCGAATGTTGGTTAAAAACCTGTTGGAATATATGACATGTATCAAGCCCTAAATCCATAGTATTTGATATTACTAATATTTTAATACATCTTTATTGAAAGTTCTAGGATTATATGTCTATTAATACTTCTAATACCTACTGTTATATCCAACTTTATATTTACTAACTTATAATGATAACATACCTGGCTATTTATTCCAGATTCTCATTATTATTTATAGTTCTTCTTAATTTATTTATTTAAAAAAAATTTTGAAGTCCAAAATAATTTTTTTTATTTTGATTGTGAATGTTGATATTAAATGTGGGTTTTATTTGAAAAAGCATAAGGCTTTCAGGTTTAACTACAATATAGATAACTGACACAGTCATTCCATTACTGTACTCTGACTACATTTTATGTCCACAATATTAACTCATTCAAAACTAATAAAACCCTATGAGATAGGTATTATTAATAGCTGAGATTTAGAGTTGAGAAAACTGAGGGCCACAGTGGTTAAGTAATTTGTCTAAGAACACAGAGCTGATAAGTAGCAGAGTTGGGATTTGAACCCAGGACACATAGTGCTATGTTTACCCTCTATTACTATACTTATGTTTTCCCACTTTTCTGACCCTGGTTTACTATCTTAGTGAATATGTATGAATTTTTCATTTCAGATAATACCTATTTCTCAGTATGTGTATTTCAAAATATAATTGATATGGCTATTATAATTTCTTTCATTTATTAGCACATATGTTAAACCACCTTTATTTCCACAATGTATCTTCTAATTAGATACTAAATTTCTTTGTTTTTAGGTGTATAACCATATAATAAATAAATTATTAAATTACTACCATTTTCCCATATAATGAATAAATAATGATTTTATTATCTGTTTATAACTTTGCTTTCTTTCTATTAAATTGATTGAGAAAGTTTTGAATAATATTGTTATACTGATTTTGATATCTTTTATTAGTAACTTTAATAAAAATTCCTTTTCCTAATTTTAACATAAATATGTAACTGACTATTAATTTTGAAGAGAAAGATTTCTTTTATTGGTAGTATATTACATTTTGCATTCTTTTATATCCTTCTTTGAAACTTTGTATTTTTCTGATATTATTCTTAAATGATAAGTGTAATTATGTCTTCATAGATAACTCTTTCCTTTCCTTTATAAACTTTATTTTTAAAATTATCTCAAAGAACTCATACAACTCAAAAACAGAAAAACAAACAATCCTATTCAAAAATGTGCAGAGGACCTGAACAGACATTTATCTCAGGAAGACATATAAAAATGCCCAACAGATATGAAAAGGAGCTCAAGTTCACTAGCTATTAGAGAAATGCAAATCAAAACCACAATGAGATACCACCTCACACCTGAAAGAATTTCTATGATCAATAAGACATGTAATAACAAGTGTTGGAGAGGTTGTGGGGAAAAAGAAATCCTCATACACCGCTAATAGGAATGTAAATTGGTATAGCCACTATGGAAAACAATAGGAAGTACCCCCCCAAAAAATTAAGAATTGAATAGAATTACCAGATGACCCAGTAATTCTTCTTTTGAGTATTTACCTCAAATATTTGAAAACATTTATTCATAAAAATATACACACCTTGATGTTTATTGCAGCATTAATCGTGATGGTCAAGATATGGAAGCAACTGAAGTATTCTTCCATATAAAATCATATAAAAAGATGTTTAATATATATATATATATATATATATATATATATATATATATATACAGTGAAATATTACTCAACCATTAGAAAAGATGAAATACTACTATTTTTAACAACATGGATGGATCTTAAATGATCATGTTAAGTGAAATAAGTAAGACAGAAAAAGTTGAAAATCATATGATTTCACTCATGTAGAATATAAAACTAAAGCAACAAATAAATAAGACAAACAAAAACTCATAGACACAAATGACAGTTTAGTGGTTATCAGAAAAAAAGGGTAGGAGGAGAGGAAGCTAAGGATAAATAAATGGTAACAGAGATTTGATTTTGGGTCATAAATACACAATGCAATATATGAATGATGTATTATTGAATTGTACACTTGAAACCTAAATAGATTTTTTAACCAATGTCACTACAATAAATTTTATAAAAAATATTGATATTGAAAAAAATTGTAAGCACAAATAAATTAAATTGGGAGAAATCTGACCATGATGAATAGATATTTTTAATGTTTATCTCTTTACTGTGATATATAATTTTTGTAATAAAAAAATTCTTCTCTGTGCCACCGCTCTTTCTGTAAAGCCTCAATTAAGAATTAATGAGAGAACACTACACATTATTTTCCAGTGGTCACAGAGACTTTTTAAAGCAGATGTTTGGGCTTGAAAATCATTAAGGGGGAATTTGCTCATCATAATTAAAATGAAATTAGACTTTATTGTTGTTCATCAAAGTTTGAGGTGTAAACTTCAAAATCACCATAACCAAAAATCACCATAACTGAAAATATGCTGAATAAATGTATCATAGAAATAAGCTGTGATAAGGTTTTAGATAATTTAGATAATATATTCCATTTAAGTTATTTTTTTCTAACATCTATATTACTAAGATAGTTAAATTAGTTCAAACAAATTTAAAGTAAACTTTGCAGTCATGATATAAGAATCATATATTAGGCTGATTCTCTTCTATTTGCAGAAAAAGCTCACAAGGCAGAATAGTGTTTTATTCAACACCAATGAAGTTAACATAGTGATTGACATTTTGCACTGTATAGCTGAGAGAGAAAAATTGTCATAGCTTATGAATGAGTACTTAAGTTTTCTTTGACAATATTTAAGAGAATGTATATACAATGTAACATGAGACATAAAATACTGAAACTAAATTATATAATCAACCCTCATTATTTATGAATCCCATGTTGTGAATTTATCTAGTTAACAAAATTTATTTGGAAACTCAAAATCAATACTCACAGAGCATTTGTGATTATTGATAAACATGCCCAGGAGGGAGGAAGGATTGAGAGAGAGAGAGAGAGAAGAAGAGACAGAGACAGAGACAGAGACAGAGAGGAGGCCTACTGTTCATGCTCCTGAGTTTCTTGAAACACCCTGGTATCCTTATAATAAATACTTATTATTTTTCCATTTTTATTTTTTGCTTAGAATAGAGCACATGTGCTTTTGTTATTTGTAATCAAACAATCTGCACTTATACATAAATGCAA
Organism: Macroglossus sobrinus; assembly: GCA_004027375.1. NCBI lineage: Eukaryota > Metazoa > Chordata > Mammalia > Chiroptera > Pteropodidae > Macroglossus > Macroglossus sobrinus. The sequence goes on from PVKZ01000279.1 coordinate 635,562, forward strand.
AAAAGAATCTCAAATCTATGAAAAATAACTTAGTTTCTTTTAGTATTTTTAAGTTATTTCCTTCTATCTGTTTCTAATGTGGCTATTGAGAAGTTAGCTGCGTTTATAGGAAATTAATTTTGTTGTTACTTCTTTGACCATTTTTAGATTTCTTTAGAGTTCTTTACCCTTATTACAATAAATCAATCTAGTTTTATGAACTAATCTTTTTTTATTCTGCTTAGTACTAATTGGGACTCTGGATTGATGACTTTCAATAAAGAAAATTTGTATTCATTTTATTTTCAAATAGTTAGATACCCTTTATTCTTTCCATTTTTCTGAAAATCAAATTAGAGTTATGTTTAAATTTATTATCCTCTTATTTTTATGTTCTAATTTCTAATTCATATTCATAAGTTCTTCTTTATGTTGCATTCTGGATAACTTTTCTAGTTTTTTGAATTTCTAATTTATCTTTCTCTGTTTAATCTGCTGCAAAATATTCAATGAGTTTATAATTATAGCATTTACATTTTTTTTTATTCCAGGAAAGTATAATTTTTTAATGAATGTATCTTTTTCAAAGTACACACCACCTTGTTCATTAATCATCTTTCCAACTCCATCTTTTTTTTTTCTACCGCTGTTTGTATGTTTGTTTTCCCCTAAAATTTATATGTTGAAATCCTAATGCCCACCATGAATATATTAGGAGGTGGGACTTTTGGGAAGTGCGTAAGTCATGAGGGTGGAGATTTCATGAACAAGATAAGTGCTCCAATGAGCTCCTTAAACCCTTCCACCCTGTGAGAGCTGTCTGCAAGTCAGAAAAGGACCTTCATCAGAAGTTGGCCCTGGACTTCCAGCACCCTGACCTTGGACTTCCAGCCACCACATCTGTGAGAAATAAATTTCTGTTGTTTTTAAGCCATGCTGTCTGTGGTATTTTGTTATAGCAGCCTAAATGAACTAAGAAAGTTTCCAAATAAACACACACACACACACACACACACACACACACACACACACACACACACACAAGCACACATGTAGTAAAAGGTAAGAATAAAGCAGGGGTTTTCAAGCATTTCGCTTATATAGAAAAACTTTAATTTAAAATGCTACTCTGTATAGACCTAACACGTTTGTCTGCTGTCCTCTTGTACATGTTAAAACCTGGCTTTTGCTATCATTGATTAGCCAATGTCAGCAGGATTATTCACAACAGAAGTGTTAATTCTTCAGATTTAAACTCTATTTTCAGCCACTGAGGAATTTCTAACTACAAATATAAATTTTTAACATAGTTGTGGACATGGAAACAGATAGTTTATATAGTTTATATAGTTATGAATTGTTTTTTCTATTTCATTCTAAATTTTTGTGTGTTCTCTAATAAAATATTTATCTGAATATCTTGTCAATATTTCTAAAAACCAGAAATATGATTTAATCTTTAGAAAAGTGTTTTATACATGAGAAAGCTATTAATACCACTATCTTTGTATTCATGTAGCTATGATACAAAATGTTTCATTATTAAATATGTACAATGGGTGAAGAAGTGTAGAAACACAAATACAAGCAAATGTTATTAAAGTTTTGATAATGTAGAATTTAATTACAATACTTTTTCTTTTGTCATAAATCCTTGATATATGAGTGTGCATTTGTATATGTGTTTAAATAAATAAATAACATTACAACATATGTAACATTAAACATTTAAAAACAAATAAATTCATAAAATCTTGGAAAATTAAAAATGTATGTCAAAAGCAGACATAAAAATATAAAGAATTCTTGAAATATGAAAATTATATTTGTTGGAAAAAGCCATAACCACCTCCTTCTAAAACAATATACTATTTACAAATAGAAATGTCTAATACTTTGGTATAAAATATCAATGCTAAGAAATTAGAAGTGTAACATTTCTCTTCTTTTACAACTTGTGACAAGCAGAAAGCAGCAGAGATTGTTGCTTCAGGATAAAAATAAAGGCAAGACAGCATACAAAGAAAATAAAAATCTTCCACTACAAATAAATAAGCCAATAGCATTTAATTAATACAGACCTCATATTGATTCCTCAAAATTACTGTGGTCAGGGTTGGGAAAGAAATAGACAATACAAACAGAGAGGAAAACAGGAAATAACAAATAAAAAATAAACATACAACAGAAGTTCACAAAATACTACAAAAAATTATAAAAAGAGAGACAATGATCTTAACAATCAAAACTGATATCTGAGAAAATGAAGTTGAAATATCAAATTAAGTATAATTTAAGAAAAATAAAATTATTACTGTAATAGAGGATGTGTATTTTCTTGTGCAAGTTTGTTTACAAATGAACAGTAAGAGAGTTAACCCAGGAACAGAAAAATAGATTAATATTAGACAGACTTCAATGTAAAGCCAATCTAAATGTATAATTGAGAAGAATAAAGTAATTTAATAGCTTAAATTATTATTTGCTTTGAGTCCGTTCTACATGAGGTTCTCATGTTTCTACAGTCTTACAAGCAGAGAAACTAACAACTTTAGTATGAAGACATTTTCAACCATGCCTCTACAGAAAACTGATAAAAATAGTTCTACCTGTAGAAGTTAGATTTGCCTGCTACCTAGTATATTAAAAATATGGTCTCTATCTAAAGCAAAGGTGGAATCATTTGTTTCGCACCTTATTTTTAAAAATTGAGTTTCCTAAACTGAAGTTTCTTTAGCTATCATATCATATGTAACATCTACCTGAGCAGCTCTATGTTGGCTACATGACACCTGAGATCAAGGGGAACCAATGTTAATATGAGACTCATACTGACTGCTATGTCATGACTAATGAAGTCTTTTGACTCTGCACCAGAGATCTTGGATCTGGCAGCATTCATGAAAATGTGGCAACCTAACTTTTAGTTTGCATATAAGATGAATAACACTCACCTTATGTGTATATACCACAGTTTGTTTATCTTTTAGAGGTCATTTTGGATATATATTAATTTTTTTGGCTGTCATGAATAAAGTTGCCATAAACATTGGTATTCAAATTTTTGAATATTTTCAAATCAGTTGAGTAAATTTCCAGGAACAAAATTTCTAGATCATATGGTAAGACAATGTTTAGCTTCATAAGAAACTATTAACTGTCTTCCAAAATGGCTGTATCATTTTTCATTTCCACTAAATGAGAAGCAATAAATGAGAGTTCCTATTGCTTCTAATCCTTGCCAGTAATAAGTGTTGTCAGATTTTTGAATTTTAGTCATTTTATTAGGTCCATAAAGGTATACATATATATCTTTGGTGAAGTGTATGTTCAAATCTTTTGTGCATTTTTAAATGTGGTGGTTGTATTTTTATTGTTGAGTCTTAAGAATTCTTTGTATATTTTGGATGCAAGACCTTAAACAGATATATATTTTACATATAATTTCTTTCACTGTGTGGCTTATCTCTTTATTCTCTTAACTGTGTTTTACATAAACATGAAATTTAAAATTTTTATAAAGTTCAAATTATCAATTCTTTTTATTTATAAATTGATTTTTTATCAAAACTCTTATTGCCAAATCCAAAGTCATTTAGATTTTTTTCTGTTTTCTCTTAGAAGTTTTACAGTTTTGTAGTTTATATTTAGGCTTATTATCAATTGAAATATGTAATAACACTTTATATCTAGCAGTTGAAAATAATTGGAGAGCTGAAGAGTACAATGTATTGCCTGGATGTGAAAAATAGAAATTTTTTTATTATATGCTTTTGATAAAGCTGTTTTTTTCAAGTTTTATAAAAACTTTATAATAAAATGGAGAAAATGCAAAGATGACTGCTATTGTTGCTACTATTTTAGAATTACAGAACTATACAAATATAATAAGGAAAGAAAAAAAGTTATGACAAATATCAAAGGGTAAGAAAAGTTCTATTATTTGAAGAGAAAATTATTACCTGTATAGAAAATTCAAATTACTAGAATATCTCTGTATAAAGATAAATACAAAGCATATATTTATTGATTATATACATTGACATATATCAGCAATGACCAATTTGAAATGTAAAAAATAAAAAGAAACATTTACTTAAGATAACAGTAAATTAACAAGAACAATGTAAAATCTTAAAAGAGAAAACTATACTATGGTAGTGAAGAATATTATTTCATCTTCATTTAAAACCTCAACAAAATATTTAAGACTTGGATGGTTAAACATATACTACATATGAAACTATATAAATGCTATAATAATCAAGAAGAAAAATGAGGTCTAACAAGTACAACCATGGTACAAATACGTTAATTTTAAAATTGTTGCATTGGCACAGAAATGGGTAAATGCATATGTACTAAACATAGAGAAATGTATCTGCTGACATAAAATAATATAATATATGACAATTATAGTTTCATTCTATGGGAGAAAGAATACTTTAGTAAATAAATTGCATTAGAAAATTTGTTAGCCATATTACTTCCATTGATAATATACCTTATTAGGAAATAATCACCATGATTGAGAGAAAATTTCACAGAAAAGATTAATATGCCTACTAGGCTATTAGGTCAACTACATAGCAAAAAGAAAAATGCAAAAAACTATGTGTGTCTTTTTTTTTCTCATTATACATATACTATACATTCTTTTACATTATTATGGTTAAATATGAATTTTTATATTATAGATATAAAGGGCATAAAAATGTTTGAAAAGATACATACCCCATGCAGACACATACACATCTAATGCCACATAATGTAAAGTTTATTGGGGGAAAAATAATAGCAGAGGATCCCACAGAAAGGTGTGTTTGGTGCCCCCTATGAAGGGGTCCAGGAGAAGAACTATACCCCATATCATTCTAAAATTTGTAAAAAAATTAGAAGGGTTTACATGAAACATTTAGTCAAAAAATAGATCACAATGAAAGCTCCCCAGTGAAGCAACTGGTCTGTTAGAATGGGAAAGCTGTTTGAGCTCATCAGCTGATGTTAACATCCACTTATCTTGGGGCTGGCTGATACCTATTGAGGTAAATAAACACCATAAAGAAGAAGGAAGCAAGCCTTCAAGACTATCCAAATCTGTCTCTACTCACCAAACTGATAATGATGGAGAAAAGTGAAAGATAATGTGTGGAGAAATATGTGAAAATGTGTACTTTGTACATTATCTATTCTCTATGGTTGAATTTGTTTACCAGAAAAAAGAATCAGTCTATTGCTTGTATCATTCAAAATTAACATGAAATAAGATATTGCTTTGCCTTGTAGAGTAATGGGAAAAATAAAAACATATTGTTCTTTCTGATGATAAATAGCATGAGTTTAAAGATATTATAAATGTTTGGGTAGATAAAGAATGTTTAAGAATGAGGACATACATAAATAATAAATTTTAAGAATTTTTCACAGGGCACAGTACAGGAATTCTTTCAGTGCTCTTAGCTAAAGTCATTCAGTAAAAAAACAGAACAACCTGATATTGCTTCCTTAAGAGAGCAATCACAGTCATTGTGTTAACAGGCCAGGCCTTTTGTAACTGTTTTGTCCTAAAATAAATTTATGCTGCATATTTGGCTTCTTTCTAATGGAGATGCCTAGCAGCTGAAAGATGACAAAAAATAATCCCTATGCAGAGAGACAAGTCACTGCCTTTTTGCATCTGACCACAAACATGAGACAGAATTGTTTATTAAATCTGGCAGAATGTAAAAACTTAATGGCTTTTAATGGAAGTTGCATATAAAACAAAGTATTTGCAAATACGATCCACTTCTTCATATTTTTGGCTCAGCAAACTAGAAATCTCCTGTTGTGTTTCTGCCACATCAATACCTTGGTAAAGAAAAACAAATTTTTTTTCTAACTTTTATTTTTTGAAAAGGAATCTAATTAATCTGTGATTGCTGCATTCATTTTACAGATGTAATATTTGTTTTGCTTCATGGATTCGGCAGTTGTGACAATTGGACCTGCCATCCTGCTCAGTAAATGGGACATCTCATGAATACTATAAAAGAGGCCTAATAAAAAACCCATAACATGTACTGGAAAGGTCTGTATTAATAAATTGTTCCTCAACTTATACCTGGGTCTCTGGTCACAGTGTCCCATTAAATTCTGCTGTGATTTTCCTTTCCTTTTTATAGATGTCGATTTACAAATAAACCATTTATAAAAGGTCAGAATGAATGTGTATCAGAATAATAGAATGTCCCCAAATGATTCCATTTGCTGAAGCTTTGAAAATACCAATTACATGACAAAAGGAATGTGGTAGATTGTTGAAAAACTGACATTCAACCTATTTCATCAATAAATGGTTTAGCAATAAACAAAAATAGTAATAATCTGTTGTGGTAAATGCTATTGCTAATTACTTTTTTCTAACTACTTAGAACTACAATAAAATATGGTATCTTTATTTTTCTTCGTGAATTTTCCTGCTGTTCTTTTTTGTTATAAATTGTCTCCTTAAATCTTTGTTTATGTTATCAAACTAAAGGGAGTTCATTTGCCTGTGCACATCAGAGCCAAATGAGATATGAACAGGGGTTTGCAACAAAGAAAGTAAAGATTTGTTTAAGGAAATGGCACCAAGTCCCAAGACACAAGTGAGCTAGCACTCAAAGACCTGGCTGCCCAATAGTCTCTAGGAAATAGGTTACATAGGGGAAAACTCACTAGTCATGGTAGCCAAGAGTTAGGGTCATGGGGTCTACTGATTGGATGGGGTTTGGGTAGGAGAGGGTTGATGACTGCACCAGGTCTTGATGTCGATGATGGTGTAGTTTTGTCTGGTTTTGATGGGATGCCACTAGGGTCATTCTGCCTTTATGTGTCTGGAGCTGAAACGTAACTGAGGTCAAGATGTTATCTTTAGTTTGACAAAACTCTGTTTCTGCAATCAACAGACCTGAAGCTTTGTTCCTAAGACTATTTGATGCTGACCAGAATCTGATGTCTTAAGGGCTTACTGATTAAGGGAGTGGTCATGTAGTATGTGCAGAGGTAGAAGGATGAAGAAAACAAAAGCAAGTGAGTGCAAGGCAAGTTTGAACCATGGAGAAAGAGAAGTGAAAAAGTCATTTTAAAGAAGTGAAAATTTCCTCGATTATACTTATTGAACTTTTACCACTCTTTTAGCCATAGATCCTCAAGAAAACCAACTAAATTCCCAGTCCTTGAGATATATTTTTGACCTTTGTCTCACGTCCTGTATCTATCTCCATAACAGCAGGGATTACAGCTGGGCTAGATATCTTCTCTATACTCCACCAGATATATTCTTCATTCATCTCCATCACACTAGCTGCCCAGAAGGCTGACTTGTATAAACAAAAAGGGACTATCATGTCCTATCTGTGCTTTCTGGAGATTCGACCTATTGGAATCCATGGAAGGAGAGCAGAGAAAAAAAAAAAAAAGAATAAGGTCAAGAGTTTTATTCCTTTGGATTTCTTCTTGGATAAGCATGTTCTTTAAATCTAAGTCAGTATACTTTTCTCAAAGTGGTCTCCTCTAAACAACCACCCACTGCAGGGTTATACTAAATTTTTTTTCCCTTTTCCTTTTTGCACAGTAGTTCTGTAAGTGTACTGTTCACTAGCTTTGAGTTATAGTTTTACCCCTTGTAATTATGTCACATTTTTATAACTAGCTTCTTTTTGAGAAATTCATTCTGCATAATAAACTCCAAAATTTAGTAACTTTGACAGCAAGCATTTTATTTTTTCTCAGAATTCTCTAATTCTAGCAGAATTTGTCTGGCTAATTACTCTGTTTTATGTAGCACTGAGTGGGTTCATTTGTTGGTATTTGGCTGAAGGCTGGAATGGTCTGGAGGGTACAAAAGGGCTTCACTATTATCCTTAGAACATTGCTAGGAATGCTGAGCTGAAATGACCCTTTCCCTTTTTAACATGGTCTCAGGGCATTTCTACCTTGTCTTTCCAGGGTAATCAGATTTCTTACATGATGGATTTTATATGGCTTGAAAAGTTTCTCTCTTATCCAGTTTGAAAAGAGGAAGTTGCCTTTTAAAAACTAGGCTAGTTATCTGACTGTATTAGTTTTCTACTGCTACATAACAAATATTTCATCATATTTATACATCTCAATCATATTCATGAAGATGCTTACAGCATCAGCTAAAAGTCCAAGAACTCATTCAAATAATCTAAATCACAGGAAGGTGAATCTCTGGTGTGTAAGCTATTAAATTCAGCTTCTGCAGCAAAAGTGCGCTCCATCTGTGGACATGTGAAACTAAAGAGACAGTTATCTAGCCTTTCTATTCCCAACATACAATGATGAGACAAGTTTTGAATAACAATTACAGATATTCCATTTCAAAAGGGGGAAATAGAAGATGAAAAGGAGTAACTTATTTCTGGTTGTTCTGTAAAACAGCTAGACAAACTGAAACTTTTCTTGATTCAGTTTCAAAGATTAGGAATAATCCTTTGGGTCTCCAGGCTTTGCTCTTTGGGCTGCTGTTTCTACTCTCTAAATTATCCTTCCTCTTTGTGTTTGAAGCTCAATAGTTTTATCAGCTTACTTGCTGTTAATAGAATTTGGGTGGTCTGAAAGCCTTCTTTCATTTCAGTTTCTCTCTGTCCCCTTCCATCCAACCTAGTAGTATTCCTGCTGAAAAAAATTTCTCAAGAACATGGGGACCATGGATTTTACTGGTTTTTATTCCATTATCAAAAACTACACTCTCAAATCTTTTTTGCTTTCTGAGGTTTTAACAAAAGGTTGTAGAGTCACACATTCAGTGTATTGTTTATATTTTTTAGTTTTCTCTATATCACGATGTTTTGACATTTTAAAAACCTTTCTGGCTGAGAAGACACACCCCCTCTCAGGGCCAGACAGTTTTCAAATACAGCAAAAGGTTCAGACAGCAGCATGTTTTTGTTTTGTTTTGTTTTTAAATACAATTGTATTTATTTGTGACTGGTTTATGTGTTATATCTTTTTTAAATTTTTTCAATTACATTTGAAATTTAAATGTAGAAAATCAAGAAGCTAGAAGCAGATTGAGGTCTAGGAAATCAAGCAACTCCTTGAGTCTTTTAAATTTTTTTCTATTTTCCCTGCACGAGACACACACTTTGGCTCAGAATAAATATGGTCTCTAAGTCAGATACAGGAGTATAAAAATCTTAGTATATTAATTATCTCCATTTTATATCCTGGCTTTGATGATATTGTCTGGGGAGGCATACCTTTCAAATCTATAAACGATGCTTTTTACTCCTTCTTTCTCTTCCTCTTCTTCCTTTGCTTCTTCTCCTTTTCATCCTTTTCTGTTAACAAGCAATTTTTAAAAACAGACATTCTTATCTTTTTCCTAAGAACGCTTTTCCTAACAAATATTATTTTATTTGTTCACAGGTCCTGTTATTGTGCTGCCAAGGATATTAGACAGCATCACTAGCTTTTATTTTCCTTCCCTTAGGAGTCTCCCCCTGATAAAGGGAGTAAATAGATTATAGGCTTTAACTTCTTCCCCTTCAGACAGTTTCACACAGAGAGCTAATTATATTCAGTGATATGGATGCTGTCTATAACCTTTTCCTCAGGGAATCAGCTATTTATAAAATAACCTGTTTGGACTCAATATACTTTTATTTTTAGTAACATTTATTTTAAAAATTTTTTTAGTTTTAATCATAGTTGGTAATATTATATCAGTTTTGGATGTACAACATAGTGATTAGATATTGATGTAACATATGAAGTGATCACCCAATAAGTCCATCTAACACCATATGTAGTTATTACAATATTATTGACTATATCTTATGCTATATTTTACATGTCACTGACAATTTTGTAATTAAAAATTTATACTTAACCCTTTCCTTTCTTCACCCACACACTTCAACCTCTCTCCCATATAGCAACCATAAGTTTGTTCTCTATATCTGTTAGCTTGTTTCTGTTTTGTTTGTTTATTTTGTTCCTTAGATTCACGTATTAGTTAAATCATATGACATTTGTTTTTCTTCGTCTGACTTACTCCACTCAGCACAATATAGGTTCATCTATGTTGTCGTACATGGTAATATTTCATCATTTTATTTATTTATTTGTTTACATTTATAGCTGAGTAATAGTTCATCTTTGTATTTGAACTACCTTTTTATCTATTCATCCATCGATGGACACACAGATGCCTCTATATCTTGGCTATTGTAAATAATGCTGCAGTGAACATGCACATCTCCTTTCAAAGTGGTATTTTGGGTTTCTTCTTTGACTCTTGTTATAAACTTTGTTTTAAAGTCTATTTTGTCTGACATAAGTATTGCTACTCCAGCTTTATATTTTACTTTTCATTTTCATAAAATATCTTTTTCTATTCTTCTACTTTCAGTCTGTGTGTGTCTTTAGATCTGAAGTAAGTCTCTTGAAGGCAGCATATTTAAAGGTCTTTTTTTCTTATCCATTCAGCCACCCTATCTTTTGATTGGAACATTTAATTCTTTTTCATTTAAAGTAATTGTTGGTAAATTTGTAATTATTGCCATTTTATTGTTCCTATTTTTGGTACACATTTTTTCTTCTTATTAAAGTCCCTCAACATTTCTTGTAATACTGGTTTGGGTTTGATGAACTCCTTTAGCTTTTTCTTGTCTAGGGAGCTCTTTGTCTGTCCTTCAGTTCTAAATGATAGCTTTAATGGGAAGAGTAATCTTGGTTGTAGGTCCTTACTTTTCATTATTTTGAATATTTCATGTCAATTCCTTCTGGGCTACAATGTTTCTGTTGAGAAATCAGCTGACATTCTTATGGGAGCTCCTTTGTAGGTAACTAATTGCTTTTCTCTTGTTGCTTTTTAAGGTTCTCTCTTTAACTGTTGGCACTTTAATTATTATGTATCCTGGTGTGGGCCTCTTTGAGTACACCTTATTTGGGACTTTCTGAGCTTCCTGGCTTTATCTATTTCCTTTGCCAGGTTAGGAAAAATTTTTTGTCATTATTTCTTCAAATAGGTTTTCAATTTCTTGATCTCTCTCTTCTCCCTCTGGTACCTCTATGACCGCATGTTGGTACACTTGATGTTTTCCTAGCAGCCCCATAAATCATTCTTGTTGTTTTTGGATTCTTTTTTCTTGTTATTCTGATTAGGTGTTTTCTACTACCTTACCTTATAAATCACTGATTCAATCTTCTCCTTCATCTAATCTACTGTCAAGTCCATCTAATGTATTCTTCATTTTAGTTATTGTATTCTTTATTTATAACTGGTTCTTTTTTATGATTTCTATCTCCATTTTGTTTCTCTCTCTTTGTTAAAGTTCTAACTGAGTGCATCCACTCTTCCCCTAAGTTCATTAAGCATTCTTATAGTCAGTGTTTTAAACTCTTCATCTGATAGATTGTTTATTTCCATTTTGTTTAGCTATCTTTCTTGAGTTTTGTTTTGTTATTTTATTTGGGACATGTTTCTTTGTGTCCCCATTTTGGTTACCTCCCTGTGTTTATTATTATTTATTAGATAGAGCCCCTAAATCTACAGGTCTTAGTAGAGTGACTTTATATAGTAAGTATACTATGGGGCCCAGTGGTGCAGTCTTTCCTGGTCACCTGAGCCAGGTGAGTCCTTTGTATGGATTGTGTATGTTCTCTTATTGTAGTTGAGCCTTAGTTGTTATTTGTAGGTTGTTGGAAGGAACTGACTAGAGGGTTTTATGGTTTAGCCATTGAGGGACTGATCCTATGGAGTAGGATTTACTTTAACAGGACTCTGGTACCTGCTCAAATTGTCTTTTGGGTATGTCCTCCTCAAATGTAACTCAAATGCTCTGGCTCTGGTTGAAGGCGACCACTGGGCATGCCCACCCAAGGGCCTCCTGGAAGGGGACCAGCTGCATTCCAAGTGTAGCTGTAGCCTGTGTGCTGCTGGGAGCCACCTGATATGAATCAGCAAGCAATCCACATATAGCCACCACTCATGCTTGGCTTAGAGGTACCTGGAGAAGCCAAGTCAGAAATGGAAGCCATCTGCCACTACCATCAGACTTGGGGCTGCTCAGTAGTAGGTATGAAGCAAAGGGAGGCTACATGCTATTCACCTGGGTTATGTAAACTTTGAGAGATTTTATGAAAAGTCCTCAGCATGAACCAAGATAAGCCATTTGCATAGAAAACTGAAGATATCTTGGGTTGGCTCATGAGTTGGTAGGAGCGGCGTCTCAAGGAATCTCCTGGATGGAGCATCCTGTATTAGCCAGGGTGATGGAGACTCATCTATGCTTTCTTGACCAAATGCTTCAGCAGCATGCTTTTTTGATATGCAGATTTACCAATCCAGAGCCATATCTTCTCAATCTGGCTGTTACACACCAGGATGCAATATTCTCCTGTCTTAATCATCTCAAGGCCAGGTACCAGGCAAATAGAGACCACAGCTATAGTCTAAAGTCCACTGGAATTATTCAAACTAACCACTCCTAATATATTTAGTCTGTCCTGCTTTGCCTTTCCTGCAGAAATTCTAATATAGGCTCTGGCCTAAAAATTTCTCTTTCTCCTATCTTCTGCCACTTGACTCATGTGAGTCTTGTGGCATATGACAACATCTCTTTGCAGGACCTGTGAGTATAATAAACTTTTGTTTTTCTGAGCCTCTCCCGTGTCTCTTCTTGTAACCACAATTGATTGACCATAACATAAGACAGAACATTCATCCTTTTCTTTGTGACATTTTTGATCATATATATTTTTTCTACTATTTTACTTTTACTGTGTACATTTATCTGGAGAGGCTGAGAATTTTCAAAATTATTAACTTTTTTGTTTGTTTGTTTAACAATTCTTCCTTCAATTTTTGTGTAGATGAAAAATGAGAGCTGTAATAAATCTAACTGAAAGTAACTTCACAGGGTGATCAGATCACAAAGTCCTAACTGTACTGGTCATGGTGGATAGTTACTCCTTAGGCCTATGACTTCCCTAGTAAGAGGTTATTTTTGTCTTAAGCATGCCCTGTCATTGTTTCTGTGTAGCTAGGTTAAAATACTTCTTGAATGCCAGAAGTAATCCTCTTCTCCAGAACCCTCCAAAGTGTAACCACCCTCAGGATAGCACATAATCTTGTTAACTATCCTGTAATACAATCCCAGCCTTGCTTTCTCTCACCTTCATGTAATCTTCCTTATGTCCCCTCTGTAATTCCAAATGTATAGAATAAACTGCAAATTGTCATTCTCCAGAGTATTTGAGATCTTGCTTTCTGGTAATGTCATCAGTTTGGCACAAATAAACTCTTGTAAAAATTCTCTACACTTTTAGACATTTTTCATGTGCACATATGTCTTTCATATATTACCATAAGCAAAAAAAAGAAACTAGGCAGAACCTTCCACAATTTGCTTAGAAATCTCAACTACATATTTACATTCATCACTCTTGAGTTCTGCTGTCAACATAACTGCAGGAATGACTCTGCTAAGCTTTCTGATGTTAAATAACAAAGATCCCTTTCCATCAGTTTCTAATAATATGTTCATTTTCTTCTGAGCCCTTACTAGTGTTAAAGAGAAAACCACAGGCCCAAATGGCATCATTTGTGCTAAAGCTTATATCACATCTGTATTTCACACCTGACCTAGTTAGTTGCTGTTTCAACCTCTCCCAGAAACATAATCTTAATTAACCAGTCTGAAATTTTTTTTGTCTACACCCATGAGGTAATCTGTCAGGCAGGCCCTCTCTATCTCCTATAAAAAGAAGAGGTAATTTACATGATAAAAACCCTGCTGTTTCCTTCTCCCTTTAAGAAGATGGCCTGGTCAAAAAATAATTCTTTCTTTTCTTTTGTTCATAGCTCTCTTACCCCACTTATCTTCCAAAAAAAAGAAAAAAATCCATTTTGTATAACACCTTGGAGCCTTTCAAGTTAGTAGATGGAAAGCTACCTGATCCATGAATTGCTTAATAAGACAATTAGATCTTCAAATTTACTCGGTTGAATTTTGTGTGTGTTTTTTAATACTGATAACATTTTAATGTTCACATTTCTATTAAGAATCTGTTCAAAGCAATTGAGAATTTCCCGCATTTACCTCAATCTTTTTCTAGTTTCTACCCATCCATTTTTAAAACTGCTAACATATTTTAGGTATTTATTATAGCAGCAACACATTTCAATGCCAAAATCTGTGTTCGTTTTCTATTGCTATGTGATAAATTATCACAGACTCAGGTTTAAATAACTTAATTTTATTATTTCACAGATCTGAAGGTCAGAAGTGGTAGGTTCTCTGCTTAGGGTATCATAAGGCTGAAATCAAGGTGTTAGCCAGTCTGGGTTCTCTTTTGAGGCTCAGAGTCCTTTTACAAGCTTTTTCAAGTTTTTGGCAGAACTCACTTCCTTCTGGTTGTAGACCCAAAGTTTCCTTTTTCTTGTTGTTGACTGTCATTTAGGGGCTACTCTAAGTTTGCAGAGGCTCACAATTTTGTGCCATGTGTTTCATGCAATGGGCCCTCTCGCAGTATAGCTCTTTTAACTTCAAGACCAGAAAAAGAATTTACCTAAGAATTTCTAAGGTTTTGAATCTTTTCCTTCATGAAAGGCCTATTTTTTTCAGATTTAGCTGATTAGTTCAGACTCACCCAGGATAACGTTTTTTTTTTATTAACTCACAACTGTTATAGGTACAAAAAGGGGTCCTTCCACCTGAATGCATCTAAGCCAAAAAAGAGATATGTGCAGGTTTTGTAGCCAAGAAAATAAGGTTTTTTAGAGAGATGTAAGTCTCTGAGACACAAACAAGCTATCAGTCAAATACCTGGCTCTTCCAGTGTCTCAGGAGTACAGATTATACAGAAAAAAATAAGTAGTCATGGAAACTAAGGGAATTAAGTTGTAGGTGTTACTGATTGGGCAATTGAAAGGATGAGGTAATTGATCATTGTGTTTGGTTCTAGAATTAGCCATGGTGCCATCCTGCCTGGTCCCATTACGTGTGGGATTGTTCCACCATGATGGGCCTGGGGTTGAAACACATCTAAAGCCTGGATGTTATTCATAGTCTGAAGTCCAAGTGAAACTTATTGTCTTCATGATTATAGACCTGAGGCTTGGTTAATCTTACGTACTAAGGCTTAACGATTAAAGGAGCAGACATATAGAAAATAAAGTTA
This sequence comes from Macroglossus sobrinus, assembly GCA_004027375.1. NCBI lineage: Eukaryota > Metazoa > Chordata > Mammalia > Chiroptera > Pteropodidae > Macroglossus > Macroglossus sobrinus. The sequence continues at coordinate 650,718 of PVKZ01000279.1, forward strand.
AAAAGAAAATGAGTCACAATGGCATTATCTGGACAAAACCAGCTTGAATCAGAAAAAAAGAACTATAGTGAAGAAATGAAGTTTGTGTGTGGTTATACAATCAACTTGGTGTATTAATTGCACCTGCAAATTCTCTTTCCCTCAGTTTGTAACACTCATGACAGAGATATCTCATTATATTTAGTCTTATACTTAAGGGAGGAGTATTATATATGGTACATATATAAGGATACACATAGTTGAAGGCAATCTTAAAATTTTGCCTACCACATCAACATAGTGTAATTTTCATTGTACTCTTTAAGTCAAAGTGGTCATAAGTTTTACAGGTTCAAGGGGAAGAGATAAGACCTCACCTCTCAATGGCAGTTGACTCAAATAATGTGTGGTCACTTATAATTCATCTCAGTCCATGTTCTGGTCACAAATTATATTCCTACAACATAGAAAATATATTCACCTTCTTCTAAGAGCCCCAGAATCTCATCCCATCCTGGCATTGGCTTGAAGTTCAAAATCTTATCTAAAATGGACCCAGGTAAATAAGGCTCCTTGAATGCAATTCTTTGAATATGGTTCCTCTTGGCATTAAAAAACTGACATGTCTTCTACTTCTCATATGTCAAAACTTACATAGGGTGACAGAACAAGATAATCCTAATAGATATCTCTATTCCAAAAGAGAGGAATATTTAATCAGCTCTTAAATAATATTAGTCCTACTTCTTTGTAATACTTCTCTGTGGCTTTTGTATTCAACCTGTGTATCATCCATTCTTTGTCATAAGACATGGCTGCTGTTTCCAGTTGAGTAGGCTTCTCAGCTTAGTACCTGTTCTTAGTAGATTTAAGGTCTCTCTTTTCATGTTGTTCTATCTCTGTCCCTTTCAAACTAAGTCATTTAAAAATGTGTTGACTTCCTTCTTTTTTGGTCAAATAGTAATTAACTTCATTATACATAACCACACTTACAAACCTGTTGTAGCTATATGGTCTTTCTTATCCCTGGAATTCCTATGAGTCTAATTAGGATTATATTAATTTACTAAGGCTACTGTGACAAAGTATCACAGCTGGGTGACTTAAACAACAGACATGTATTGTCCACAATTCTGGAGGCCAGAAGTCCAAGATCAGGTGTTGGCAGGGTTGAATCTTTGTGAGAGGTATAAGTAGGGGCCTATTCTATGCCTCTCCCCTAACTTTTGGAGGCTTGAAGGCAATCTTTGGTGTTCATTGGTTTGTAGACACATCATTCTAATCTCTACCTTGATATTCACATGGCATCTTTGTGTGTGAATCTGTCTTCAAATTTTGACTTTTATAAGAATACCAGTCATGACAAATTAGGGCCAAAACCTAATAACATCTTTTAACTTGACGAAGAGCCTATCTTCAAATAAAGTCACATTCTGAATTACTGGGATCACAATTCAACCCGTAACAGAGATGCTGTGCTTAATATTTTTAGAAGTCTTCTCAAAACCACCTACAAGGCATACCCTTTCTACTCTTAGAAAGGTGAAGGAAGTTTTTAGGGAAACATGGTGGAGTGAGGGGCATCCCTAGATCTCTCCTCTTGAAACAATAAGCTGAACATCTAAAATGCAACAAAAAACACCCAAACTGCACACCAGCACATCTAAGTGTGGGATCTGTGCATAAGAGCTACCACAGGTCAGAATCCTGGGTAGTGGACTGGGAGAAATAAAGAAGCTGCCTCTCACAACCACCAGAGCTACCTGTAGGAGAAGGGAGAGGGGAGAAAGTGCTGTGAGTTCTCTGCACAGCCCTGCTTGGGAGTGCTGTGACCTCCATGCAGCTGGCAGCAGGGTCCAGTCATCAAGGCAGAAAGCACAGAAGTGGGATAGTAGAGAAACAACAGTTGATATTTACCAGCTGTGTTTGCAAAACCAAGGCTGAGTCGCAGCCCCCAACTCGCAACCCAATGGCCCCTCCGCCCAATACACTACAAGACCAAACACTGTGGAGCCCCAGGAGAATCTGAGGAAACATTAACAAAACTGTTGCTAACACAGACAGAGACTGAGTCTGAGATAGTGAGTGTGATTAAACATCTATAAGAAAAAAAGGAGCATTATTAAATCTTTATATAAAGCAGGGATCCAAGAGCCTTAGATGCCACCTACTGGAAAGCAAAAGAAAAGCGCCTTCTTTGCAAAAGGCTGAAGAGACACCTTAATGTAATAAATCTTTTTGGGGAAAAAAGCTGAATGCACTTCCATTAATGCCCAGGTGGAGAAATAGTCCATTAAACACCATAAACAATCAAGGTGACAAGTCATCTCAGAAAGAAAGAGCAAATTCTCCAGAAAATAAGCTTACAGTCATAGAAATATGTGACTTAAATAACAGAGAATCCAGGATGATAATTCTGAAAAAACCCAGTGAGTTCCGAAATAACTCATAATAACAATTTCAAGAATTAAAAAAAAATACCTAGATGAACCAGTGCAAGGAAGTTGAAACCCTCAAACAGAACAGAATAGATCTTCTAGAGATAAAACAAACAAACAAACAAACAAACCGCACACACACTGCAAGAATTGAAAAATGAAATAGCAAGCTTGAGAAATATAGTCAACCAAATGGAGGAAAGAATCAGTGATATCTAAGACAGAAATCTAGCAATAAATCAGAAAGAAGAAGAGAGAAACCAAAGAATGAAAAATAATGAAAGAGAAATACAAGAACCAGCTGATATCATCAGGAGAGAAAACATAAGAATAATGGGCATTATTGAAGGTGAGGAAAAGGAACAGGGACTAGAAAGTATTTTCAGACAAATAGTGGACTAGAATTTCCCAAATTTAAGGAATGAACTGGAGCTTGGAATTCAAGAAGTCAACAGAACATTCAATTATTTCAATGCCAAAAGGCATTCACTAAGACACATTGTATCAAAAATATCAAAAATCAACGAAAAAATCAAAATTCTCAGGGCAGTCAGGGAAAAAAAAGACAGTAACTTAAAAAAAAATTAGATTATTGTCGGACTTCTCATCACAAACCTTACAAGCCAGAAAGGAGTGGAATCACATATTCAAACTATTAAGTGAAAGGAACTACCACCCTAGAATAATGTATTCATCTAAGCTCTCCTTTAGATATGAAGGAGAAATTAAGACCTTTCTAGACATACAAACAGTGAAGGAATTCTCTACTATGAGGCCTGCACTACAGGAAATACTGAAAGGGGTCAGTTCACCTAAAACAAAATGACAAAAAACATATGTATACATAATTAGGAGCAAGGTGACTATCAACAAACAGAAGCAGAGGAGTGCAACCCTTACTAAGAAAAGGGTATTATAAGCTTAAACATTAAGAAGAGATTTGCTATAGCAAGATAGTATTGGATGTTCAGCATAGGTAGCTACAAATTGGGACAACAATGACTGAAAAGAGGAGGATTCAGAGATCCAAATTTGCAAAAGAGAATGGAGATAAGGCATGCATAAAAGAAAATGGACAACTGTGTGTGTGTGTGTGTGTGTGTGTGTGTGTGTGTATAGTTTTTTACATACACACACACACACATAAACAAATAAATAAATAAACAAATAAATAAATGAGGATTGTAAGCTGACAAGGTCCTCGCCTAAAATAAAAGAGATACATAGAAATGAATGACAATACTAAAACATATCAAAACTTTTGGGACACAGCAAAAGAGGTCATAAGAGAACATTTTATATCATTACAGGCCTATCTCAGAAACAAGAATAAGCCCAAGTAAACAACCTAACACTTCATCTTAAAAAACTAGAAAAGGAAGAACAAAGGATTCCTAAAATCAGCAGAAGAAAAGAAATCATCAAAATCAGAGCAGAAATAAATATGACTGAAAACAAAACAAAACAAAAATAAATGCAACAAACAGCTGGTTCTTTGAGAAGTTAAATAAAATTGACAAATCCCTGGCTAGACTCACTAAAGAAAAAAGAGAAAGGACACAAATAAACAAAATCAGGGATGAAAAAGGAGAAATTACGACTGACATCACAGAAATACAAAGGGTCATGTATAAATTCTATGAAAAAGTATATAATAACAAATTTAATAACCTAGATGAAATGAATCAGTACTTAGAAAAATACAACCTTCATAGACTGAATCAAGATGAACTGGAAATTCTAAGTAGATTAATCAGCAGTATGGAAATGGATACAATCATCAAAAATCTACCAAAAAGTAAAAGTCCAGGACCAGATGGCTTCACCAGTGAATTCCACCAAACATTCAAAGATTTAGTATCTATTCTCCTCAAACTCTTCCAAAAAATCTAAAAAGAGGTAATACTTCCAAACTCATTTTATGAGGCCATTATTACCCTGATACCAAAACCTGGTAAAGAGAATACACAAAAAGAAAACTACAGGCCATTAAATCTCATGAACACAGATGCAAAAATCCTAAATATAATATCAGCAAACCAAACACAGCAACATAATAAAGAGATTATATACCACAATCAAGTGGGCTTTATCTCAGAGGCACAGGGATGGTTCAACATATGCAAACCAATTAATGTGATGCACCATATAACAAATTAAAAAATAAGAATCATATGATCATATCAATAGATGCAGAAAAAGCCTTGGACAAGATACATCTTCCATTTATGATCAAAATTCTTAACAAAATCGGTATAGAAGGAAAGTACCTTAAAATAATAAAGGCCATATATGACAAACCCTAGCCAGCATTATACTTAATGGTTAAAAGCTAAAACCCTTCCTTCTAAGATCAGAAATTAGGTAAGGCTGTCCATTTTCGCCACTATTATTCGGTATAACACTGGAGGTCCTAGTTAGTGCAATCAGAGAGAAATATATAAGGAATCCAAATAAGAAACAAAGATATCAAATTGTCGCTATTTGCAGATGACATGATTCTCTATATAGAAAACCCTAAAGACTCCACAAGAACACTATTAGAAACAATAAACAAATACTGTAGTTTCTAGATACAAAATCAATGTTCAAAAACCCATAGCATTCCTATACCCTAATAATGAAGCATCAGAAAAAGAAGTGGAAAAAATAATTTATTTTGCAATTGCACCAAAAAGAATAAAACACCTAGGAATCAATCTAATGAAAAATGGGAAGGACTTATATAATGAAAACTATAAGACCCTAATAAAACAAATTAAAGAAGATACAAAGAAATGGAAAGATATTTCATGTTCTTGGACTGGAAGAATCAACATAGTCAAAATGACCTTATTACATTATACAGATTTAATGCAATCCCCATCAAAATCCCATTGGCAGTTTTTAAAGAAATAAAACAAAAATTATCAGATTTGTATGGAAACGAAAAAGACCCCAAATTGCCAAACCCCTCCTGAGAAAAAAGAATGAAGCTGGAGGTATCACTCTGCCCAACTTCAAATTATACTACAAAGTGACAGTAGTCAAAATGGCATGGTGTTGCCAGCAAAACAGACACACAGACCAGTGGAACAGAATCGAGAGTCCAGAAGTGAACTCTTGTTTATATGGGCAAATAATTTTTACAAAAAGCCAAAAACATACAGTGGCAAAAAGAAAGCCCCTTCAATAAATGGTGCTGGGCAAACTGGAAAGCCACTTGCAAATGAATGAAACTAGACTGTTGTCTATTACCACACACCAAAATTAACTTGAAATGGATTAAGGACCTGAATGTAAGACTTGAAACAATAAAATACATAGAAGGAAACATAGGAACTAAACTCAAGGACCTTGGACTTAAAGAGGATATTATAAATTTGAACTCAAAGGCAAGAGAAGTAAAAACTAAAATAAATTAATTGAACTACATCAAAATTAAAAAGCTTCTGCTCAGTGAAAGAAACCATCAATAAGGTAAAGAGACTACCATCTGAATGGGAAAATATATTTGCAAGCAATGCCTCCAATAAAGACCTAATATTCAAAATATACGAAGAACTCACACGACTCAATGACAACAACAAAAAACAAACAGTTCAATCAAAAAAGGGCAAGAGGAGCTGAACAGACACTTCTCCCTAGAGGATATACAAATGGCCAACAAATAAATATTTGAAAAGATGCTTGATATCACTAGCTATTATAAAAATACAAATCAAAACTATAATGAGATACCATCTCACACCTGTCAGAACAGCTATAATTAATAGGACAAGTAATAACAAATGTTAGAAAGGATGTGAAGAAAAAGGAACCCTCATACACTGCTCGTGGGACTGCAAATTAGTACAGCCATCATGGAGAAGAGTATGGAGATTCCTCAAAAAACTAAGAATTGATCTACCACATGATCAATCTCAGCAATTCCTCTACTGGATATTTATCCCCAAATACTTTAAAAAATCATATTCATAAAGATATTTGCACACTGATGTTCATAGCAGCATTATTCACAGTGGCCAGGACATGGATGAAACTGAAGTGTCCCAAGATAGATGATTGCCTAAAGAAGTTGTGGTACTATATACAATGGAATATTACTCAGCCATTAGAAGAGATAGAATACTGCTATTTGCGACAACATGCATAGAACTTGAGATAATCATGTTAAGTGAAATAATTTGGACAGAAAAGGTTGAAAATCACATAATATCACTTATATGTGGGATATAAACCTAAAAGCAACAAGTAAACAGGGCAAACAGAGACTTATGAACATGGACTATAAACTAGTGGTTACCAGAGGGTAGGTGGTGGGGGGGAGTGGGGAGGTAGAAGGAGTAAGGGTGGTCAAATATGTGGTGACAAAAAGAAATCTAACTATGGGAGGTGAACACATAGTGTAAATATTTATGTGCCTTACTGTTAAAGTGTACAGATGAAACATTGGGTTGCATTAACCATCGTCACCATAAAAAAAAAAAAACAATCAATCGAAAAAAAAATCATTTTTTAGATGTTAATAAGGGTCTTAAAACCATACCTTATTTTATCTTTAGCCTGAGGTCGTACTTTACTGCTTTGATTTTGAACTTTGCCTTGAGGCCAATTTTTACTTTGAGAGCCTTTTGTGAACTAGAAAGACCAGCTAGGCCTTTTATATACTTTCTAAATAAGGGACATTGTCAAAATTATGTCAAAATTACCATGGAGCTTTAAAGAACTGATAACTCTCTTCAATCTACCACCCCCTCTTATAAACAAACTTTTGGGAAAATGATCCTAATTTGAATCTACCATCTGTTTTCTGTTGAGACCTTGATTGGTACAGCACTGGGTATCAGAAGAGGCTCCAGAAAACAGATCTTTATAATGAAATTTTGAATTTGAATTAATCATATATTCAAGGGTACAAAGTTAATCTACTTTCGGTGGGGGGAATGGAATATGAATTATCTTTGTGAAGACAATCACATCATGATTAATTGCAGTATCACCAGTGGTGATATTAGATACAACACAGGTAGAAGGCAAGTTATTGCAGAATTGAAAGTAATAATTAGTTGTTACAGCAAGAATAGCAATTATAAAATTGTGGAATCATGTATTTTGTAACAATCATAGTGAGCATCCATAAAGGCAAAGAGCAAATAAAATCTATGAATGAAATAATTGTGAACAGAAATTGCCAGGGTGGTCTCATTTATGTTGAGGAAACCAAAACAGAGCTGGGAGGCCATAAAAAAGTTTATCTTATACATGTTCTACTCAGAATATTTCTCCATGAACTTTTTAACTTTTCAGCTGTGCCTGAACTTTATCGCCTCCTCTCTATGACAACCAAACCATCTGTATTCCTTACTTTGAAAGGAGCCAAACTATTTTTCCAACCAGGATCTTTCCTTTATATATTGGACTCTACCCATTCCTAGACCCTAGCCAGAATCTTTCATATACATAGAGAGGACCAGAATGAGGACAACACAGGAAGCCTGATACTTTACAAGACCTATTTTTCTTTGTTCTCCCCAAAGTATATTTTAGGGTACTTCCTGAATTTGTGTCTTCCAGTTGCAATCTCTGACTTCAAATAAATGCTTTTTATTTATCTTTTAGTTTAAACTTCTTTCTTGGGTAACATAACTAAGAACATATGTGAAAACTTTAGGCTCCATGGTAGCTTTGAAAAGTCCGTTATTTCATGTAGTTACATGACAGAAATGGTTTAGAACAAATCCAGGGTCTGGTGATGAGTTATAGATAGTAAGTCAATAATGATAAAATTTGCACCAAGTCAATTCTACCAAGTCTTTTACACTAAGTCAAGGAAAAAAAAAATGAGTTCAAGATAAAAGTGATGGAGATGTTTGAGCAAATATGTTTAAAGGTGAAACTTGAGTCTACAAATTTCTCTGTAAACCACTTGCTTGCAGAAGCAGTATTTCTCTTCAGTTAAAAAAAGCAGATTTCTTCCGCAAAAGAGCCTTTCAAGATCTGCAACTGGGAATTGCCTCACAATTTCACTTGTATCATCATCTCTTTGCTTCTGATCCTTACTAGAAAAAAGGGATCTCAACATAATCTAGAGCAAGCAGAACAGGAAGAGAGAGTATATTCACTATATGTTATAAAAACTTATCTTAAGAAAATTTAGATGTAATTTTGGCTTTAATGGAAAGGACAGGGGTATACTTGTCACTGAGCAAGGGCTTTCTGCTCAATGCACATAGAAACCAATACTATGACATCAGCAATGGAAGGGGTGGGGAATTAAGCTCTTTTTCTAGGTCAACCAGCAAAAATATAGGAGGCAAGGCTCAAATGTGTCTCCCCAATTGAGGATTTGTGGTGGAATTTAAAGGTTAGGAAAGGACAAGCTGGTATATGGAACTGGTAGGTTTCAGTTGGAGGGCTTTAGGACCAGATCTTTCTGTCAAGCCCCAGCTCTTCAGCTGTGGGGCAGGAGTGGAATGGGGGTAAAATTTTTGTTTCAGGCATTAATGAAAGTCAAAATTCTTTCCTCTACACATGCTTCAGCTGCATGACCTGTGGTTTTGTTCAATCGTCTCTAAAAATCTACTCCGTATGGTTAGAAACAGGATAAGACCAGTTTGAGATGGTTCTGTGGTTACATACTGTTTTTGTCATGTCTTAGGCATATTTCAAACTTTCCAACCCCTGTATCATATATAGTCTGAAATGACCTCAATCTTTTTGATAGCCCATATAATTTAATGCTAGCCCATGTCACCAATAATACATACCATTTTGATCCTTGTAGGAGATTGTATTATTGGCCCCAATTCTTATTTCTTCTTTTTTCTAAGTTCTTTACCTTGTGACCTTTGTGATCCTTCTGCAGAGGTAGACTATTTTTTGCTACCTGTTGACATTAGACTAAACCATTTCTCTTATCCTGGCTAATATCATGGAGGCTGAAATAATAGCATATCTTTTCTGACTTAAGGCTTAAGAGGCCTTGGTGACTCCCCTTGTCATTTTGCCCCTCTACATTCACCAAGACAAGCTACCACTGGCACACTAGATACCAGGTGAAAAATGACATACTTGTGTAGCAGAAGCAACCCTTTGAAGCTGACTCATTCAAGTTGACAAACTAAAGCATATTGTTCTATAAATTTAATAAGAAATAAATACTTATTGTTTTATGCCCTGATATGGTTATTTGTTATGTTTTGTTATGTAGCATTACTAAGCAATATTTTACTGACAGACTCAGTAGGTGGGAGACAAACAGAGAAAATTAGGGTGCTGTCATGTCAATAACATGTCTAGAAGTGTAGTGATCTGGGGCATGATGAAGTATTCCTTTCAAAGTAGAAGAAAAGTTGCCAAACCCTGTTTTGTACACTATATATATATAAAAAAAAAAGACATAAATACTTAGTGGACCTCTTAATATTTTAGCAGCAACATATACAGATATTTCTAATGTATGCTGTCATTTGTGATACTAATAAAATACACGTTCAACAGAATTGTGCATTAATTATAGATACATATTATGTTATTTTAATGTTTCTATTCCACCTTTCACCTATGCCTATCCCCATTACTTTTTGTCAAGAGTACCAGTAGAAGATGATTTAAAATTTAGATATTAGTAGAACTACATGATCCTTTTCTCATTTATTTATATTTTTATTACAAAATTTTCCCCAGATTAAAAAAAATAGGATGTTAAGCAATAAAAATGGTAAAGAATGAGGGATGATTTCTCTTACTCTCTAGATCTACTCTTCACCTTTCTTTTTTTAGCTCACTACCTGGGCAGCTGATGCACAGATATATCAATGGCCTCTCTTATCTTCTGTCTTCTGGTTGGTTTTAGTTAATGGGGAATCATTTCAGGAGACTGGAGTAAGAACATCTTTTATATTCCCTGGCTTCCTCCCTTCAAAGTAATTTTGTACTGGTAGTTTCACTTGGCCAAAGGCTTTTCTAAAGGTTGTCTCCTCTGTGCAATTCATTCCTTCTATTTCTGTTAACTCCTTACTCCTCTCATCTTTAGAGGTAATAATAGCTGTGCTACTACTGGCTGCATTATCCTGAATTATCCTTGTTTTTTTCTTCACTGCACCTCTATAAATAGTTTCTTTGCAAATTAACCCTCTTTAAATTATCCTAAATGACTGTGCCGTTTGTTTTTTTATATTAATTGGATAACTCAACAGTCTACTATATGTGTTTAATAAAGTGAATGTTCAAAGACTTAACTATAAATTTCTTATAAAAAGTAATCTGATCTTTATGTCCTTAATATGGAATTGGCATGTATGAGTGTATGTGTGTGTGTGTGTGTGTATGTGTGTGTGTGTGTGTGTGTGTATTTCTGAAAAAAAATAAATTTTAAAGAATAAATTTTAATCTTGAGATTATGGTCTATTTAAAAATATTAAAATATTAAAATGTCTATTCTTATTTGCTTTTTTTAAATTAAATTTATTGTGGTGACATTCATTAATAAAATTATGTAGGTTTCAAGTATATAATTCAGTAATACAATATACAATGTATATTGCATTATGTGTTCACCATTCATAGTTAAATTTCCTTCCATCATCACTTGTTGACCTGCTTTACCATTATCTCCCTCCCCTCTTTCCCCATTCCCTCTGACAACCACTAAACTGTTACTCGTATCCATGAGTCTCTGTTTGTGTTGTTCGTTTGTTCTTTTCAGTTTTAAGTCCTACATATGAGTGAAATCATATGGTTCTCAACATTTTCTGTCTGACTTATTTCACTTAGCATGATTCTCTCAAGATCCATCCATATTGCCACAAGTGTAAGTATTTCACCTTTCTTTATGGTAGAGTAATATTCTATTGTAAATATATATATATATATATATATATATATATATATATATATATATACTATGATATGTGTGTATGTGTGTGTATGTGTGTATATGTATATATATATATATCTCAGATCTTCTTTGTCTGATCATCTACTGAAGGACACTTTGTTGTTTCAATGTCTTGGCCACCATGAATAATGTTCTTATGAGCATCAGGAACATATATTTTCATGAATAATGTCTTCAAGTTTTTGGCTAGATACCCAGAAGAGGCATTGCTAGATCATAAAGTATTTCTAATTTTATTTTTTGAGGGGAACTTCCATGTTGTTTTCCATAGTGTCTATATCAATTTACATTCCTATCAGTAGTGTATACAGATTTCTTTTTCCCCACAATTTCTTCAAAACATATTAATATTTGTCCTGTTGATGATAGCCATTCTAACAGGTTTGAAGTGGTATCTCATTGTGGTTTTGATTTCATTTTCCTAACAGCTAGTGAAATTGAGCATCTTATTAGATGTTTATTAGCCAGTTGTGTATCTTCTAGGGGAAAGTCTTTTTCCGGGTCCTCTGCCCATTTTAAAGTGGATTGTTTTTTAGCATTGAGTTGTATAAGTTCTTTGTATATTTTTGATATTATGCTTTTATCAAAAACACTGTTTGCAAATATCTTCTCCCATTCGGTTGGTCACCTTTTTGTCTTATTGATGGTTTCTTTCGCAGTACAGAAGGGTTTTAGTTTGATATAGTTCCATTCATTTATTTTTGCTTTTATTTCCCTTGCCTTTGAGGTCAAATTAATAAAATCCTTTCTAAATCCAAGGTTCATAAGTTTAGTATCTATGTTTTCTTCTTTGCAATTTATTGTTCCAGGTCTTATAATCAAGTCTTTGATCTATTTTGAGTTAATTTTGTTGTGTGGTGATAGGCAACAGTCTAGTTTCATTCTTTTGCATGTGACTTTTTAATTTTCCCAGCACCATTTGCTGAAGAAGCTTTCATTTCTCCGTTGTACATTTTTGGTTCATTTGTCAAAAATTATTTGTCCATATATAAGGAAGTTTATTTCTGGACTTTCAATTTTATTTTATTCTTCTTTGTGTCTGTTTTTCATCTTGTTTTGATTATTGCCTGTTTATAGTATAATTTTAAGTCAGGAAGAGAGATACCTCTGACTTTGTTCTTTTTCCTAAGGACTGCTTTGGCTATTCAGGGTCTTTTGTGCTTCAGTACAAATCTGATGATTTTTGTGTTTTATTTCTTTAAAAACATGCATTGGGTAATAAGGTTATTTTAACTATGTTGATTCTTTCAATCCATAAACACAAAATATATTTTCATTTCTTTAAGTTTTCTTCAATTTCTTTTAATAATGTCTTACAGTTTTCAGTGTATAGATCCTTCACATGCTTTTTAAAGTTTATTCTTAGGTACTTTATTTTTTTGTTGTTGCAATTGCAAAAGAAATTGCTTTTCATTTCTTTTATGAAAATTCATTGTTAGTGTAGAGGAACACTGTGGATTTTTGTATGTTTGATTTTATATACTGAAACTTTACTGTATTTGTTTAATTTTTCTAATAGTATTTTTAGTAGAGTCTTTAGGGTTTTTTTATATAGACAATCATATCATCTTCAAAAGTGACAATTTGACTTCTTCATTCCCTTTTGAATGCCTTTTATTTCTTTCTCTTGTCTGATTGCTCTAATTAGAACTTCCAATACTATATTGAATAATAATGATGACAATGGACAGCCCTATCTTATTCCTGATCTTAGAGAAAAGATTTTTAGTTTTTAGCTGAAGGTTTGTCATACATAACCTCCACTATGTTGAGGTACTTTCTTTCTATACCCATTTTATTAAGTGTTTTAATCATAAATGGACATTGTATCTTGTCAAATGTTTTTTCTACATCTACTGATATGGCCATATGATTTTTATCTTTCATTTTGTTTATGTGGTGTATCACATTAATTGATTAGCATGTGTTAAACCATTCCTTGTGACTCTGGAATAAACCTCACTTGATCATAATGTATAATCTTTTTTAAATGTATTCAATTTGCTAATGTTTTGTTTAGGATTTATACATCTATATTCATCAGAGATATTGGCCTATATTTTCTTTTTTTGTGTTTTATCTTCATCAAGTTTGGTATCAGGGTAATGTTGGCTTCATAAAATGAGTTAGTAAATATTACCTCTTCTTCAATTTTTTGAAAAAGTTTGAGGACAGGTATTAAATCATTTTTCAATGTTTGGTAGAATTCACTAGTAAAACCATCTGGCCCTGGAATTTTACTATGGGAGAGGTTTTTGATAATTGTTTCAATTTCCTTACTGTTAATCAGTTTCTTTAGGTTTTCCATTTCTTTATGATTCAGTCTAGAAAGGCTGTATATTTCTAAGAACTTGTCCATTTTTCTAGGTTATTCAATTTAGCGGCATATAGTCTTTCATAGTATTCTTGTATGGTACTTTGGATTTAGGTGGTACCTGTCATAACTTCTCACTTATTTCTGATTTTGTTTGTTTGTGTCCATTCTCTTTTTTCTTTAGTGAGTCCAGACAAGGATTTGTCAATTTTATTAATCTTTTCAAGAACCAGCTTTTTGTTGCATACACTTTTCCTATCGTATTTTCATTACTTTTATTATTTTTATTATTTCCTTCCTTTTCTAACTTTGGGCTTCATTTGTTCTTCTTTGCCTAGTTTTTTAAGATGTAAATTTGTTATTTACTTTGGCTCATCCTTATTTTTTGAGATAGGCTTGTAATGATATGAACTTTCCTCTTATTATCACTTTTGATGTATCCCAAAAGTTGTAATATGTTGTGTTTTCATTCTCATTTGTTTCTATGTGTCTCTTGATCTCTCCTTTTATTTCTTTCATGACCCAGTTATTCTTTAGTAGCATGTTGTTTGATTTTCACATATTTGTAGGTTTTCCTGCTTTTTTTTTTTTTTTTTTTGCTGTTGATCTCATTTCAAAGCATTGTGGTCAGAGACTATGTTCGGTGTGATTTCAATCTTTTTAATTTATTGAGGCTAGTTTTGTGTCTCAACGTATGGTCTATTCTTGAGAATGTTACATTTGAAAGAGAGAAGAATGTATAATCTGAAGTTTTGAGATAAAAGGTTCTGTAAATATCGATTATGTCCAATTGGTCTAATGCATCATTTGAGGTTGATTTTTTCTTATAGATCTTCTGTTTAGATTATTTATCCATAGCTGACAGTGGGGTATTTAGGTCTTCTACTAAAATTGTGTTTTTGTCAGTTTTACACATTAGTCCTGTTAGTAGTTGCTTTATATATTTTGCTGGTCCCTGAATGGGAGATTATATATAGATAAGTATTATATCTTCATGAGCTATTGTCTCCTTTATCATTATGAAGTCTCCATCTTTGTCTCTCATTACCTTTTTTATCTTGAAGTCTATTTAGTCAGATATAAGCACTGCTACTCCCATTTTTCTTTGGGTGCTTTTTGCTTAAAGTATTGTTTTCCATCTTTTCCCTTTGAGTCTATATTTATCCTTACAACTGAGATGTGTCTCTTAAAGGCAGCATATTGTTTTTTGTTTTGTTTTGTTTTGTTTTTATTCAATCTGCTACTCTTCATTTTTTTATTGGTGTGTTCAGTCCATTTAAATTTAGAATGATTATTGATAGATTAAGTTTTTTTATAGACATTTTATTTTTTGTTTTTCTGGTAGCTCAGTGTCTTCATTGTTTCTTTGCACTTGTGTTTCTGTCTGTTATTTTAGTTTGGTGGTATACTATGATTTTTCCCTCTTGCTTTGTGTTGTGTCTCAATTCTGGATGTTTTGTGTAGTTATTAAGTTTATGTTTAAAATTTTCATATATACAGTAGTTTTTTATCTTATGCATGTGTTTTATCTTCATTACTTTTTTCAGATTCAGACCATTTTACCCTCCCCTTTTCTGTTTTTTTTTTTTTTGTTTCAAATTATCCCTTTTATACTATGAGTTCATTTTTGAGGGGTAGTAGCTATTGATTTCTCTTTTTAAAATGTTTTATTTCTTTTAACCATTATGTAATACTTAAGTTTATAATACTCTGTTCTATATGTTACAATTTTCTTTTTTCTATCTGTTAGTCATGTTACTCATAGTTTTATATTTTTTTGTCTTTTTATTTCATGTAGAATGACCTCCTTCAGTATTTTCTATAATGTAAGCCTTCTGATGAAATATTCCCTCTGCTTCTGTATGTCTAAAAATGTCTATATTTCTTCTTCATATATAAAAAATAAATTTGCTGGATATATTATTCTTGGTAATTTCGTTCTTTCAATAGTTTGAATATTTGGTCCCACTCCCTCCTAGCTTGTAAAATTTCTGCTTAAAAGACTTATGATAATCTAATGGGTTTTCCTTTATAGGTTATCATCTTCTTTTTCCTGTCTGCATTGAGAAGTCTTTCTTTGTCATTAATTTTTGACAGTTTTAATATAATGTGTATAAGAGAAGCCTTTTTGGATTAAGATAATTAGGTGTTTTATTTGCTTCTTGGATTTGAGGATTTGAGGATTCGGTTCTTTCCATAGGTTTGGGAAATTCTCTGTTCCCTTCTCTCTCTCTTCTCCATTGTTCTTATGTTGCTTATTCTGATGGAGTCAGATAATACTTGTAGAGTTCTTTCATTTTTTTTTCACTCTCAAGTCTCTTCTTTTTCCATCTGTGTCATTTTCAGATTTCTGTCTTTGACATCATTAATTCTTTCCTTCATCTGTTCAGCTCTATTTCCTATGCTCATTATTTTATTCTTCATCTCTTTTATTGAATTCTTCAGCTCTAGACATTTTATTTAGTTCTTTTTTGGAGTTTCAATCTCTTTGGTAAAGAATTCCTGTTGTTCATTGATTTTGTTTCTGAGTTCATTGAACTGCCTATCAAAATTTTCTTGCATCTCACTGAGTTCTAACAGAGGTGTACTCTTAATTTTCTGCCATTTAACTCAATATTTTAATATTTTTAAGTTTATTTTTGGAGATTTTTTATTTTCTTTCTCAGCTGACTTTCAACTATGGTTGTTCACAGTATTTGATGGACTATTTCTCTTCCTCAGCATTTATAAGAATGTGCTCTGCTTTAAAAAAATTTTTTTTTCATTTAGAGTGATCTTTATTTAACAGGTTGATAGGCGGTTTTCTTTTGTTTTCCAGTAGGTGGTACACAAGCTTCCTGCACTGCTTAGGCCTTACAGATCACTGTTTTGTTTACAAAAAAATAATGCTCTTTATTCCCTGGGCAGGTGCATGTCTTCTTCGTGTCCAGGTAGCCTAGTCCCAGCACCCCACCTCCATGGGAGAATGTTTTGAACAATGAGTATCCAAGCCTCTGAAGAGCCCCTGTATTCCCGGCACTGCCCTACTAGAAAGATGCGCTGCTGTGCTGCCCCTCCTGAATCAGCTTGGATGTGTAGGGTAGGGAGGGATAAAAGAAGCTACCAGTGTGCCTGTGGTTGTTTTCTTTCTGGTAATGCTGGCCACCAAGCTTCAGCTGCCTGGCTTCTATATCGCCACCTCTGTCACTGGGTCCATCTGCAGTGTGCATGTGCTCAGTCCCCAGGGTTGCAGACTTTCTTCTCTGTAGCCTGACACTCTCTGATGCAGTTTCCCCTGGGGCCCAATGCTAACTCTGGGAGAGTGTGAGATGTTCTGTAAGATGGTGGAAGAAGATGACCAGGTTCCTTGACTCAGTTTTCTACCTGTCAATGGTAGTTGCTAAAAGACAGTTTTTGTCCTTCTGTATCTGTCTCTGCCCTTGTCCCTGCCTTGATCGCTGGGCTTTGTCACGTGATATATGCTAATCATTAAGGCAGGAATGCTGGGGGCTACAGAGAGTGCAAACCTCCACCTAATGCCACCCCTCTCCCAGTCCCATGAGAGGCTCTGGGCAACAACGGAAGCAGCTGTCTCTGCTCCACTCCCTTTCCTCCATCCTTGCTTGCTGGATTCTCCCACCTACAGATGCGCTAATGCACAGATCTTTCAGACATGTTTGTATGTTAGGCTGCGTATTTTCTGTTGGATTGCAGCTGTTTGATCTGTTGTAATTTCAAAGGGAGAGATCAAAGGGCACATATCATGCCTCCATGTTTCTGACATCACTCCTGGAATTGACATTTAATACATTATGATTGGATAAATGAAAGAAGAAACAGATGAAGAAAATCATTCAAAGACATTTAGAATCAGTGTTAGAGGGAAAATTTAAATGAAGGACTATCAGCTTTTTACCCAGTGCTCTAGATAGCACCTCCATCATTCAAATAAAACTTTTCCTCCACATTCTTTATCTTTGAAATACCCATTCCCACTGTATAAGCCTTAAATATATTGTTTGAGTTTCAGGAGCTTGCCTATCAGGTCCAAACTCATACAGGAGTAAGAAACTAACCTGAGGAAAAAGTCTGGATCATTTTTATTCCAAAATCTGAAAAAAAATTCAATCATTTTAAACATTCAAGTTAGAAGTTTTGGCAGATCAAAATGTTCTTATTCTTGGAAATAATATGGAACTCTGCAGTAGCATGTGAAGACCTTCTGCTTTAGAGGATGTTAGATATAACCTTGTTTGCATCTTCACAAAATCTTTGGAAAATAGAAAATGTGATGTTCACAAGCAAATAGGCTTATGTGAGGACAGAAAATTAGACAGCATCTTTGAAGAGCTTAAAACAGTTAGGATTAACTTTTTCAATAAATATATTTTGCATAGCAGAGAATCTAGACATTTTTGCATAAAGATGCTGAAAATTTGGCATGACAAGAATAGTCCTTATATTCTCACTTCTAGGACATTGCCCAAAATTATCTCCCCTATTTCCCTTCAAAGAGCCCAATCTTTTGAACAAAGTTGACTCTGGACAACTGATCATACAAGATTTCACACCTTCTTTTACAGATAGAATGCACAGAACTCATACTACCTGTATGAATACAACTTTGCACCATACAAAACTTTTCAGAAAGTACTTTTTCCTTTCTTTCTTTCTTTCTTTCTTTCTTTCTTTCTTTCTTTCTTTCTTTCTTTCTTTCTTTCTTTCTTTCTTTCTTTCTTTCTTTCTTTCTTTTCTTTCTTTCTTTCTTTCTTTTCTTTCTTTCTTTCGACATACTGTGATAATGAGAGTACAGAAGGCCAGAACAACTCCTTAAGAACCGTTAGGCTGTTTTAGAGTGCTACACAGTTCCAAAATACTTTGGATCAAAAAATGAGCTATATTAGATTAAGCAACAACAACAACAACAGAAGAGTTATAGAGACCCTGAAATAACAGCACATATGTAGTATACTTTTTGGTGTGCCACATTTTTTTTCAAACATCACACAAGCCTAAGTTTGTGTTACTTTTGTTTCAGAGCATGTAGCAAAAACAATAAAAGCTTTTGTGATGGCAGTGCATCTATACTATACCTCTTAATGCCTGAATAGACAAATCAAATTGGAAATAAAAAATCCAGAGAAAAGGTGTGGGGTAGAATTAGGTGAGAGAAAAGTAGAAAGTATTATGAAAAAAAAGACTCCTCTTTTCAGATGAGAGAAAACCAAAAGGAAAGACTCATTAGACTCAGATATTATATAACTAAGCAATTTTAATAGCCTTTTAAAAGATCTAACACATTGGAGGATAAATCTTAGTACAGCAAGAAAGCAACACTGGTGAGAGCAAAGATTGGTAGTATTAATTCAGATGGCAGCTTGATTCAGAAGACACAGAGGATATTTTTAGACTCTCTCTGATTCTCTCATTCTCTCTTGGGGGAAGAAAAGGAGAGCCAGAGAATGATCTTGCTTGTTTATTTTAATAACAAGGAATGTAAAAGAAGGTGTTCAAATATTCAGATAGAATCAGTAAGAAAAAGAGTATGAAAACCAGCTATTCCAATCATTTTAATAACATCTCGAAAAATTTTAAGTCTCTGGTGGAGATACTCTGCAGATAGAAAATCTGTTTTCTTTTTCTTTTTTGATAGAGTTTTATTGGCTTCAATTTTCAAAGAGGTCTTTTTTTTTTTTTTTACCTTGTCTTTATTTCTAGTATAGGCCATGGCCAAGAATAAAGGAGAAAATACTTGATTCATCCTCATATAATTATAATGACATATAAAGAAAATTTAAATTGCACTTCTAATGCAGCTAAAAGAATCATATATGTTCATAGAATTTGGTTATAGACTAGTACTTATACTGACAAACATATTAAATAAAGTGAATGTTATATATATATAACATTATATATATAATGGGTAAAAATAAAAGTTGTGTTGCCATATTTAAAAATTAAATTTAAAAAATCCATCTAGTAACTTGTTTTGACAATATTCTGCTTTAGCCTTATATCATCTTCAATAAGCATTACATTTACCTAATGAAAAACATATTTAAAGTAATGAGTACACACTGTTTTAATTTGCATATGCAAATACATTTAATCACTAGGAATAGCTGGCAGAAGAAAAGAGTACGTATATAATTATTTCAGTGACTGCCCTCTCCTGCAAATTTATGGGAGTACTGTATAGATGGGATTAGAGATTAATACTTCTTAGGAGAAGGAGACTAAATTCTTTTAGATGGGAAATGACCGTAACATAATAATAGTTACAATTATTTAACCATATTTAGTGTTATGATCAGACCATATATTATTTCCATACCTAAACAAATTAGATATTATCTTTATTTTGAGAGATAAAGAAGTTTAGTAAAATGAATTTGCTGAAGGTTACACATTAAGTAACAAAGCTGGGATTCAAAACCAAATCTGTCTGTCTTTAAAGTCTGACCTCTTTCTACTATATTAAGAAAAGCTTCAATTATCAATTTATGCTACTGCATTAAAAAAAAAGTCTTCATTTTCTAATTCTTTTTTATTTATTTTAGTGGTTGGGAGATAAGATTGCCAATAGAAAGTAGTATTTTAAAGAAAACATGAATGTTGATAATACCTTCTGTTTACATAAATAATGGTAGTTGTTTTAGCTCCAATAAAATATGTAGAAAATTCTACATATGACTTCTAATTAGAGATTGAAATTAAATATTAACAAAAAACATAAAAATAGTGTTTCTCAGCTTTAAGAGTTTATTCTTCCTGGGTATTAGTGCAGTGGAAGAAAATGAAACCTTTATGGTTCGAGATGCAACTAAAGTTACAAGACAATGCAGTACATACTGTGAGGACTCAATGAATGTTTTAGTGAGCTTATTTTCCATTTAAGAAGCTACAGAGAGTCAATACAACACTCATGCTTCATGGCTCCTATACTTAACAATAATTATTTCTTTATTATTTATATAAATAACACATAATAATACAGTTAAATAGTATTAAAGAAAATAACATAAAAATGAAGTTTTTAACATATCCTATATGGTTTTTATTTCCCTGACAGTGTCATTTTACCAGTCCTCACCACCCAGTGTCTTTTCTAGTCATCTTCAATCAATAACAATCATTTCTCTAAGTTTATCTCCATATCGACTTGACTCC
Organism: Macroglossus sobrinus; assembly: GCA_004027375.1. NCBI lineage: Eukaryota > Metazoa > Chordata > Mammalia > Chiroptera > Pteropodidae > Macroglossus > Macroglossus sobrinus. Next base: position 671,482 of record PVKZ01000279.1, read on the forward strand.
ACACCTTTGACTATATTTTCTTTCTATTTAGAGCCTCATCTCTGTTTCCCATAATATTTTACATAAAAGCCTTTTTAACAATGCTCATCTATTTTGTAAATGTTGTTGATAGTTGTCTAGTCTAGTAATGCCAGCTTCCTTAGGGTAGAGGTTGTTTTTCATATCTGATTCCTTAGTATTCATCATAATATATGGCATATATTAGAAGCCCAATAAGAATGCTTGAATTAAAGTTAAATGAATAAATAAAAACAGAAAATATCTGCTACCTATCATGTTTTCTTTTTGATTAGTTTCTGTTCCATTTCTATGGCCTTATGAATTTTTGTAAAGTTGCCACTAAATGTATTCATTTATTTTTCTATTTCTTTGTGTCATTTGCATACATGCATATATTCTATATTCTGGTAAGGTTATAGTATATTAGCTTGGTCGACAACTAGGTAGCTAGAGGAAATAATCAGGAGAGAGGCAACAGGCTTCAATAGGCTCCCAGAAACTTAGGAAGCAGAGGTAAACAAAGTGGTGACATTTTTCTATTTAATGAAACAGTTATAGATCTCAACAACCAGAAATTATCAACATTTTAAAAAAAAATCTGGTCAGCTTGGGATTTTTATTATTAGTATATTTTTGTTTAAGGCCTAGGAACTTATATATGAAGATATTTTTTTTCATATTATCTATAGGTTAATAGTCTCTTATTAGGACTTTCTGAAAAGAAGTGAGAAAGAAAAATTTGTTCACAGACTCAAATAAGTATAGAGAAACTTTCTTGCCTAATTTCTTCATGACCACCAAAAGAGCCTAAATCATTCAAAGGAATGTGACTTCATTAGATTAGGGTCATCATATTCACCTGTCATAATAGAGAGTCATCAAAGTAGAAGTTAATTTAATTTGTATGGTAGGAAGAATAATGCCTTCCCCACCATCAGTATCATGTCTAATTTATGGAAACTATAAATATATTATTTTACAAGCTAAAAGGAATTTTACATATGTTATAAATCAAGAATCTTGAAATGGGGATATTACTTTGGTTATCTAATTGGACCTAATATAATTATAAGGGCCATTGTAAGAAAGAAGCCACATGACCCAGAAATTCCAGTTCTGGGTCTTCATCCAAAGAAAACAAAAACACTAACTTGAAAAGTATCTCCAAGTTGATTGCAGTATTATTTACAATAGCCAAGATATGGAAACAATCTAAGTGGTCATCAATGAATGAATGGTAAAGAACATGTAATAGATATAAACATAGATGTACAATGGAATATTATTTAGTTATAAAACAGAATAAAATCTTGCCATTTGTGACAACATAAATGTACCTCAAAGGCATTATGCTAAGTGAAATAAATCAGACAAAGACAAATACCATATTATCTCACTTATATGTGAAATCTAAAAACACAACAAAACAAAACAAAAAACCACACACAAAGATACAAATAACAAATTGATAGTTGTCAGAGGCAGGGAATGGGAGAGTGGAAAAAATAGGTGAAGGTGATCAAAAGGTACACTTTCAATCATAAAATAAATAAAACCATGGTGATGTTATGCATAATATACTGACTGTGGATAATAATACTCCCCTGCATATTTGGAAGTTGTTAAAACAGTAGATCTTAAAAGTTCTCATTACAAGAAAAAATTGCAAGTATGTATGATTACAATATTGTAATCATTACTGAAACTTAAATAATGTTATATGTCAAATATACATCAATAAAAAGATAAAAAATATTTTTAAAGAAGAGAGGACAAAGAATCAAAGATGAATGTGAAAATGGAAGTAGAGTGTCAGATTTTAATATATCACTTTGCAGGTTCTGAGATGAAAGAAGAGGCCACAAACCAATGAATGAAGGTGAGCTCTAGCAACCTGAAAAATACACAAAACATATTCTCCCCTAGAAACTTCAGAGCCTACAATACTCTAAAGGCTTGGAAAATAACAAAGATTGGAATGTGTATTGGAAAACCATGTACCCTTGTTAAATATGTCTTCTTGAGGAAGACTTAAGCCTTCAGCTATGACACAGTAATTGACATTGGACTTGCCCTTCTGCTATAAACAGTATAAAACTGGGGAAAAAAATATATGAGACAACTATTTGCATGCATAGAAAAACCAGGAAGTATATATCTAAAATCCTCAAAAAGAAACTCCACAATTAAGCCCCTATTTGCACTGATTCTCTAGTCAGGGATACTTCTACAGTGATGCAAGGTGGAGAAGCCCAAGTATAGGGTTGCTTTTGCTAAATAAAAGAAAAAGAGATTAGATTTCTAAAATGCTGAAGCAGGTAGGATTTGTAGGACAGGATACAGGAAAGGAGGAAGCTGCTAGTCTGTGCATGAGCAGAGCAATACTCCATTAAGTCCAGAGAATGGAGCTTTTAAGGGACAGAATGCTGAGTGGAGGATCTAGAAGTCACAATGTGCTGGAGACTTTGGAGTTCTAGCCAGTCAGGGCAGAGAAGCTTCGGTAGCTTCAGCCACTCAGTTAAAATCCCATATGGATCATATCTTTGGAAATAAGAAATATGTCATAAAGATCATCCTCTAAGACTAAGGAAAAAAAACAAAAGAGACCTCCAAAATTAGCCTTCAAGGAACAAAAAAATCAGCCAAGCATATAGCTGTCTTCCAGAATGTAACATAATGCTCTTTAAAGAATATAATATAATCCAGAATTTCTACAAAGCATTTCAATATTTAATATGAAATAATAATACATCATTATACATATATACATAGAGATAAAAACATGTAAAAATGCATAAAAAGTGATTTGTAATCAAAACAGAGTATCAAATGATAAAAATCAGTTCCTAGCCTAGAAGTTTCAGAAATTGAATTCAACAGGAAAAAAGCAATATGAAACAAAAACAAATAAAAAATAACCTCCCATAAAACAAATAAACACAAAACACAACATCTTTAAAGCATTACGAATATACTATAGAACTTATATGAAAACATGACCACAAAGAGTGAAAAGGTAGAGAATCTTAGCAGAGAAATAAAAACTGTAACAAAACAATAGCTAGAATGAAAAAGTACAATATCTGAAATTCTAAACTTATTGTAAAAAAAAAAAAAAAGAATCAGTAAAGTTGAAGGGAGGTCAATATAAATTCTCTACCCTGAGGAAAAAAGACAAAATAATTTTTAAAAACAAAAGGAAACCTGTAGCATTTATAGGAAGTTCCCCTTCTCAGGTAAACAGACCATACAGGATATTTTATCTAGTCCATTGGGCTACTTATATTCTCGGGAATAACATCATGTAACATCTGTGATTTTTCCATAGAGTTATGGTTTCTACGTTTTCCATAGAGTTATGGTTCCACAGCACCCAAAACAAAAGACTTTGCCCTTAAATTAGTCACTCTCACTCTCACTCTCTCCTTTTAGTAGCTGATGATACTAACCTACAAAATAAAACAACTCCTTCACACTATAACTTTAGTTTTAATAGTTTCTAGGTTTTTCCCTTCCCTCAAGTGGACAACATTCTTGGTGACCAGAGGGCTTAGGGGCACTTTTTGTTGTCCCTGAATAATTTATCTCTTTGTGGGTGATTTTGAGGCTAATGAAAAAGATAAAACTAACCAAAATCTGAGCTTGGTCAAGCATCAAGTTTCAATTCAGTACTTTCTTTCATTTTAGTTATTACAGATAAAAATAACCAAGGGAGTTTATGTTTGGCATACCTCTTATTATTTTACAATATCTTATATGATCTGAGGAGAATAGAGAAAGAACAATAAAAATACTTAAAAACATAATGACTAAAATCATCCACGATAAATGTAAAATAAAAAAATATGTCACTTATAATTTAATATCCAGCGCAACACTGATCAAAAAATGGAGGCAAAATAAAGCTATTTACAGATAGAAAAAAAAGGTCTGAAAAAAACTGTTTCCAGAAGGCTTGCGCTATAAGATATACCAAGAATGTCCTTTAGAGTTTGTTATCTTAGTCCAGATAAAAACTTCTTTATATAGGAAGAAATGAAAAATATGAAAGAGTAAAATGCAAATATAAAGATTCTTTAAAAATATTTTTATTTAAGGTCTTTAAAAGATTATTGATGGGTAAAACTAATAGTTTATTTATTATAAAGGGAGAAGTAGAATATATGACAGGTGTGGAAAGGACAGGAGAATGATAATTAGTAAAATGCAATGTAAATTTCTTACATTGTTTTGAATTATTAAAAAGAGATAATAAAAAATACTGATTCATTCAAACAATGAAAGAAAAGAAAGAACAAATGAACAAAGAGCGGATGTGTGAAATAGAAATCAAATACCAAGTTGGAAGAATTAAAAGAAAATATTGCAATAATTACACAGATGTAAATAAACTCACTTCTTTATGAAATAGAAATTCCCAAACTGGTTAAAAGCAGGAACCAACTGTTTTAGTTAACTATTGCTACCGTAACAACGTATTGCAAACATAATGACCTAAAACAACACATATTATCTGACAGTTCTGGAGGTCAGAAGTCTACAATGTGTTGGCAGAGCTATGTTTCTTCGGAGAGTCTATAAAATAATGTTTCCTGTCTTCCAGCCTCTAGAGATAGCCCACATCCCTTAGCTACTGGCTGTGTATCAACCAATGCCTCTGTTTTTGTCTTTACTTCCCTTTTTACCCAGCCTTCCTCCTTCCCTTATGAGGATTTGTCTGGCTAGAATAATCCAGGATCCTCTCTCATCTAAAGATCCTTTATCATCACTGAAAAATCCTTTTTGTAAAGTAAAATATTCACAAATTCTGGGGAATCTTGAAGGACAAATCTTGGGTGACCATTTTTCTGTCTACCCCAACCAACTATAGATGTTTACAAGAAACACACTTTAAGCATAAAGGTACAAGCAGGTTGCAGGCACAAACATTAAACATGGCAAAGCTTGTAAGGCTACATTAATATCAGAAAATGTAGACTTCAAATGAAAAATACTACCAGAGATAGAGGAATCATACATAACAACAAAAGTGTCAGTTCATCAAGAAGATATAGATATCTTATACATCTGTGAAATCATCTAAACCCCCAAATATATGAAACAAATATTGGCAGAACTACAGGGAAATATATAGACAATAATACTAAAAATGTAACACTGCTCTCTGAAACTGATAGAACAAGTATATAAATATATCAGTAAGGGTTTGGAAGACTTATATAACACTATAAGTCACTTGATATTATTCTAACTTAAGGAACACTTCATCCAACAATAAAAGTGCAGATTATTTTCACTTATCTAGATCTTAGATTGGGCCATGAAACAATTCCCAATAAATTTCAAAGGACTGAAAGTTATATGAGAATACACCCTATGATCAAAACAGTCCTACCTTGAAAATAAAAACCATGAAAATATTTAGAAAAACTTCAAATATCTAGATATTAGCAAACTTTTAAATGTAAGCCACTGGTCAAAGGAGAAATCATAAGAGGATTTAAAAAATATTAAAATGATAGTTAAAATAAAATCTATCAATAGTTGAAGGATGCAACTAAGGTAGTGCTCAGAGAGAAGTTTACTGCTTTAAATATTTACAGTAAAAAAACAGAAAAGTATAAATTCAATGATTTATGTTGCAACCTTCAGAAGGTAGGAAAAAAAACAAAGTAAAATAACAATAAATAAATGAAAGGAAATAATTAAAAATAAGAGATTTAACAAGATAGAACAGAGACAAAGAGAAAAAAATGAACCAAAATTTGTTCTTGGAAAAGAGTTTAAAAAGGTTACACCTATAGCAAGACAGATGGAAAAAGAGATAAAAATATAAAATATCAATATTAGAAAAAACAATAATCCTATTCCTTAGGAATAAAAAAAGATAATTGATATTATGAATAGCTTTGTGCTAATAAATTTTAAATGTTACATGAAAAAAAAGAATTTTTTAAAACTCCTTAATCAAAACTGACATAATATAAATAGAAAAGAAATAGTTCTATATCTATTAAAGTCATTGAATTTGTAATTACAAAAACTTCCAACACACAAAAAATATCACCAGGGCCAGGTCGTTTCACTAACATATTGTGTTAATCAGTAATGAAGAAAAAATACCCACCTTGCACAAACTATTTCAGAAAACAGAGGAGGAAGCACACTTACCAACTCATTTTATGAGGCCAGTGAAACTGTGATATTAAATTCACACAAGGACATCACAGGAAACAAAAATTACAGACATATAACCCTATGACCAGAGATTTAAAAAATAAACAAAATATTAGAAAATCAATTACACAAAACATAAAAAAATAGAAAATATATAATCAAGTAGTGTTTATCCCAGGCTTAGGATTAACATTGGAAGCTTATTTGGTATAATTAACCATATTGACAAGCTTTAAAACATTATATAATAATATAACTAGATTCAGAAAAACTATATAATATCTCAGGAGACTAGAAATTTAAATTAAAGTTCTTAAGTCTGAAGCAGAGCACTTATGCAAAGCCTATAGCTAACATCATACTTAATGGCAAAATATGAAATGCTTTTCTTGTAAGATCAATAACAAGAAAACAATGTCCACTAGTGCCATTTTTACACAACACTGTACCAGAAGTTTGAGTTAGTTTAATAAGGCAAGAAAAATAAACTAAAAGGATTGAGATTAAAAAGAAAGAATTATAATTGTTTTTATTAGCAGATGATATGATAATGTATATAAAATATTCCAAGGAATCAAAGAGTGGAGGGTACTACTAAATTTAATAATATTACTAATATTACTAATATTAGCAATATTACTAATCAATATTACTAAACAAAGTGTCAATATATAAAAATCAATAATATATAAAAATCAGTGTATTTTTATAAGTTAGTAATAGTTTATGACAAGATTTATAAAACTAAACATTCTAAAACAGCAAATTCTTAGACATAAACTTAATAAAATACTTCTAAGAACTCTACACTGAAAACTATATAACATTTTTGACAGGAATTAAAGACAACCTAACTCAATAATAAGGTGCTCAAAGTTTATAGATTTGATGTCTCAATAGTATAAAGATGTTTATTATCTTAAATTTGTCTTTAAATTACATGAAATACCAATTGAAATCTTAGCAGAATATTTTTACAGAGATTGTCAAGTTGATTTTAAAACTTATATGGAAATATAAATTACCTAAATTATACAAAAGAGCTTTGAAGATGAACATAAGACACACACTTGACTTTAGGACAAAATAAAACTATAATAATTGACATTAGGATGCAGATTATATAAGCCAAAGCTCACTGTATTGTACTTTTAAGATGCATATAGTTCACAACTAGATTTTGTCTCTATAAGAAAAATGTTAAAAACCTTAAAAAGTAAATTATAAAAATACATATTTTTTCTGAATATTATTTAATCTATCTATCTAGCTAGCTAGCTAGCTATCAATTATCTATCATCTATCTATCTATTTATCTACCTGGCCAGTCACCTAAATTTCCTGCACTTGTTTCTTAATCTAGAATAAAAACACATATTGCCAAAAGGTGTTGTTAAAGTTTATTCACAGAACTGAAAAATGCAAATCCTCTTCTAGACCTCATCCAACCCATACATTATTAGATGATATTTTAGCCTGACACAGGACAAAGAACCATTAGCATGATGCATTCCATTAAGTCCTAATCAATAATGGAACTTCTGGGTCTAAATTTCTGAGACCTGGCTGTCATTTCTTTTGTGGCCCTGTTTCAGGGCCTATGCTTTAGGAACTGTGTCTGAGTTCTTAATTTGGTTGTTGGTCTAGAAGGACAGGAATGGGATATAGTAGAACAAGCTAAGAATTAAAAGCAGTTTTTGTTGAATATTTAAATTTATGGTACACGGTGGAAACTATAAATACCAACTCTTACTGTAGTTATATGAATTTTTTAATCTACAAATGATTTATGGTGTGAAAAGGGTTACAATGTAAACTAAAACTGGAGAGGAAAGGAGGACCTCATATCATAGGCCAAGCCATTTTGAATTTAAGGTTAGTGGTTTTTGAGCAGGAGATTGGCTTGAACAGATTTTCCTTTTAGAAAAATCACACTGAAAGGTTTGTGACTGACAGATTGGAAGGGAGAGTTGGAGAATGAGTAAGATGGTAACAACTGCAGAAATACAGGTGATACTTTAAATCTTACTAAGCTAGTAGCATCAGGGAGGTGGCAAAGATGAATAAAATAATTGTTAAGGAGGCAGAATCAATATAACAATAATTAAGAACTGGAGATGGATAATAATAGAAAGAAAAAGGTCTAAAAGTGCTTTCAGATTTCTGATTTGGGGGTTTTATGCCATTGTCAGTTTGAGAATGAGCTGAGATAATTAGCATATCGCTGGGGCATTTTAATTTTTAGGTCAAAGCAACCTGAAAGATTCAAGTAGTCTTTAAATGTGAAAAACCCAGAGATGTTCAGTGAACAAATGAAAACATGACTGGAGTTTGGGAGTAAATTCAGTGCTGGTCATAATCTATTTTTTTTTTTTAATTAAGCTGCTTTAGCTCACTAGCAAGCTTGTGGGTACATATATATATATGTAAAATATATATTATATGATTTTACCATATTTTAAGATACAGCTTCCCCTTATAAAGACCACCCCTTCTTGAAATTCATCTCTTGTCATCTATCCTACTGCTCACTCCTGATCTTCCCTAGTCTTTTTCATTATTCCTATTCTATGTCCCTATTCAATATTGATGTTCTTAATTTATAGTGTTTCCTACACTTCCACATTTTCAATGATTACATTACAACTATAGGTTTTAGCTTTAGCTCAGTAGTTTTGCCAAATTTATAGATTCAAACTTTTAACTGGTTCGATTATTTAGCACTTCCTGTTTTTTAGGCTATAGGCACTTCATATTTGGCCCATCTAAAACTAAGTCCACAATCATCTCTCAAAACATTTACTTTTATTGCTTTCCTAATCTAAAATGATGACTTTTTCCTAGCTGTCTGAGATAGATATCTCAACATTCATCTTTCTCCTCATCTCTCATGGTTCCTACCTAGTTTACCCCTTAAATCATTTATTTAATCCTTGACATCAACACACTTATAAATAGAATCTTAATTGGTCATTTTGCCTCACAATCTATTATACAATTTTCCAAATGTGATTCCCAAAACAGCAGCATCAGTTTCATCTGAGCAATTTACAGAAATCTACTAAATAATAAACTCTGAGAGTCAAGCCCAATAATCTAAATTTCAGGTGATTCTGACTCATGTGACTCTTGAGCAGAAGCAAGGAAGTGATTAGCTGCATAGTATGTATTTCGGTGTCCTCTGTTAGGATTCAGGCATCCTAGACTCAGTGCATGTGAGTATGCATAAGGAATTCACCTATCTATATTTTAATTTCATCTGTCAGTTTAATGGGTTCAATTAGATGATCTCTAGGATAAGTACAAAAATGCTTCTGAATGCTTTCTAGGGGACAAGTTCATTTCATTTTGTATACATTTGTATACATTAACTCATTTAGTACTAAGCAAGAATACATTGAAGTAGTTATTATTTTTATCCCTACAATATGTGTAAGTAAACTGAAATGCAGAGAGATCATTTCCCCAAATCACACAACCACTAAATGAGTGCATGATTCAAATAAAAGCTAACACCAGTGAGCATTTGCTTGTCCTTTGCAGTCTCCTGCCTCTAAGACTCTCTGCTCTGTGGAAAGAGTAGCAAAAGCAAACAGAGTAGTCAAAACCAATAAAACATTGTATATAAAATGTATCTCACATATATCACATATATTATAATATATAATAACACATATAATATTATGTATATTATGTTATTATATTAAGCCAAGTCAAGTGAAATAGTCTCATCTTTTGATGGACACTACACTATTTAACTCAGAAAATTGGAAAATTGGACCATGGATGATGAACGGCACCAGGGGGTTGATTCCAATATCTCCCACAGGTAAATGTACTCAGAGAAAATTTCTTTGGATAAATATGTCATCTGCATATTTAAGAAGAACATTTAATTTCTTCTAGTAATTAGTCTGCAGATGTGTATTTCAGGATTGAGTGAGTAAATGACTTTAAAGAGTTTGCTAATCTTGTGGAGAACCAAGGGCTAATTTGTTATTTTCAGAGGTTGAAACATAACACAGGCATTGGAACATTCTGTAGCTCAAAATAAAAAACACGGAGTGACTAATTCAGAAGTATATTTGCAAAGATAAATAGCTAAAATAGCTATTTTTCCCTATAAGCACAGCACTTTAAAAGTTACATATATACATATGTGTTATATATATATATATATATATATATATATATATATATATATATATCTTTATATATATCTTTATATATATATCTTTTTGTCTCAGTTGTTCTCTCTAGAGTATTCCCTTCTGCTTGGCTGAAAACAGTGTCACATTCACCAGTATCATAAGCCACCACCTCAGAATAACTGTGGACACGTCACTTTTCCTCTTCTTGAATATCTGATTCATCACCAGCTTGGAAGCCCTATTTCCCAATTTTCAAATCCAAACACTTTTCTATATCTCTACTGCTACCAGCCCAATTGACTAGTTTATTCTCCTGTGTAAAATCAGATAGTACTATATTAGTTCTCTATTGCTGTTGTAACAAATTTCATGGCTTAAAACTATACAAATTTATTATCTCACAATTTCTGTTTTCCGAAGTCAAAAAGGACTCAACTAGATTCTCTCCTTTGGGTCTCTCAAGGCTATATCAAGACGTTGGTAGAGTTAGAGGATGTTTACAGTTACTCAGGTAAAAACAATAAACAAACAAACAATAACGATGTGTTGAGCTAATGTAGAGACTGTAGCATAAAGAAAAGTTGAATAATATTTTAAAGGAGAAGATAGAACTCTCAGGAACTTATAAAAAGGAGATTATTAATTACAGGTAAACTTGGCAATCGAGAAATTATGCTCAGTTTCCAAAATAGCAGGTCTGATTTTACTAGATTCCAATGTGTCTTGCTTTCCTTATGGAGTATGATATGGTCTTTCAATTTGCAAATGTCTCATTCATTTTTCTAATATCTCCATATAGAGTGAAAAATCTAGTCATTCTGAACCTCTCACCATTCCTTGAACAAACTGATAAAGCAAATGACCTGTATTTTTGTTTCTAGTTCCTGGAACATAATATCTTCTTTGCATGAAGAAAAATTAGAAAAATAATAACTATCTTAAGTATCACCTCGTCCATGAATCCTTCCCTTGCTGGCCCCTCAAATAATGCATTCATTTCCATCTAAGGGCTTCTAAAGCACTCTTTGTTATTACATGACTCAAAAATAATAATTGATATAAAATTAGGATTATGTACATATGTACTTCTCTCCTGTATTAGTCAGGGTTCCTTAGAGAAACAGAATGAACAGTATAAATAATAGATAGATGATAGATGGTAGATAACGATGATGATATAGATAGATAGATAGATAGATAGATAGATAGATAGATGATAGATAGAAAGAAATAATAGATTTATTGTAAGGAATTGGCTTATTTAATTATGGAGGCTGAGAAGTCTCACAATCTGCAACTTAGAGACTGAGAAGGCCTGATGATATAGTTCCAGTTGAAGACTCACGGCCTGAGACCCAGGAGACCCAATAGTATAAGTACCAGTATAAGTTTAGAAAAGATCAATATCCCAGCTCAAAAGCAATTGGAGAGAGAAAATTCTTTTTTACTCAGTTTTTTGCTCTATTCAGGCCTCCAAGGGACTGGATAAAGCCAACCCACACTGGGAGAGAAATCTGCTTTACTTACTTTACTGATTCAAATGTTTAACTCATGCAAAAACACCCTCACAAACACACCCAGAATAATGTCTAACTAAAGACCTAAGCATACAATGTCTCAGTCAAATTAACACATTAAATTAACTATCACATCCACTGACACTATCATTTTCAAGTTGGTGATGATATTTTATGTACCTCTTTATTTCCTAACAGTGCCAGGTACATAGGAGATGCTCAGCAAATATTTTTTTAAAGAGCAAATTAATTTTATTAATATTGTCATCACTCCAGCTAAGATACAAAAAAAGAAGTGTCATAAAATGTGAAATCAGTGTGGCAAGGAAATCATCCTAGCACTGATGTGCTTGCTAGTTAGGACTACACATGTTTCCAAATGCACTACAGTTGACAAACTTAAAAGTAAACAGAGACCAGCTTTTATTTTGCAATATATGTTGTGGAATGATAAATGAAACCCCTTTTAAGGAAGGATATACTAATGTGCATGCTGACCACGTACTGAATTGAATGTCAGCATCTTCAATAGTCTCACCATATTGCTTTGTTTTCTCTGGAATGGTAGGATGCTGCTATGCAGAGGGTTCTCGAATCCTTCACCAGTTTCAGTTAAGCTATCTGCCAGTTGACTCATTTAAAGAGAATTCTTAAGATAATAAACTGTCTTGTTTTCTTTCTTCTTCTCTCCTTCAATCTTCTCTCTCTCTCTCTCTCTCTCTCTCTCTCTCTCTCTCTCTCTCTCACACACACACACACACACACACACATTTATAGAGGTTATTATAGAATGTTATGTCAACCAACTAAATCACAGCAGAAAATATTTAAAAACCTTGTGAGATCAACTTTTACCCATTGTCCAATTTTATGCAGTCTAAATACTCTTCAGAAAGGTATTTTTCAAGCTTCAAACATCCTCTTTAAATAAAACTGGCTTCTGTGTATTTGATTTAGAGTGAGACAATTGACATGCATTATGATCCTCAGATTTAGGGACATAATTATAAGTGGAAAAGACATTCAAAAATGTAAATAAAATGGAGAGGTAAAATCTATAAACTGTACATTAATATGCTAAGTTAATACATTATTATCTAAAGGGCACTGCCAGCCCAGATTGTACTGAGCCCTTGCCTCTTTCTTTAGATTTCTGGAAGAAAAATATTATTACATCCCCCATAATTCCATATCAAAATAATATAGCTACAAATAGTCCTTGTTTGAAAAATATAAAACCAAGTTTCATTACATTGAGCAATTAATACTACTGGATTTTTAGAATAAATTGCCTCTTCAGCAATTAATCGTTTTCCTGAAATATTTACATATATCATATAGTCTAGGGAGAAAAAAAGTCATCTATGATTTCCTCACAATGTAGTGAGCTGAATAAAAATGTATTTCTTGGTTGACAAATAAAATTAATACTTTACTGTAATGCATAGAGCTAAAAAGGTGACTAATAAATTTGTCCAAGTACCATATTTCATAGATGATGAGTCTGTGGGCTAGAGCTATAATAAGAATAATTCTAGGTTAAAAAAATAGGAGAATAGGAGGAAGGTAGTCAAAATGTACAGACATCCAGTTATAAGATAAATAAGTACTAGAGATGGAAGGTATATGATGTATATGAAAGTTGTTAAGAGAGTAACTCCTAAAAATTCGCATTATAAGAAAAAAATGTGTTTTCATTTTTCAGATTATATCTATATGAGATGATGGTTAAACACAATAAACTCATGGTAATCATTTCACAATATATGTAAATCAAACCTTTATGCTATATATCTGAAATTCATACAGTGCTATATGTCAGTTATGTCTCTACAAAACTAAAAAAAATTATTCTTGACAATAAAAATGCATACATTAGATATTATTAGATTAGGTATATTATATAATATTTTTATATCCAATGTAATTATCAGTTTTTTTGACAAAAATTCAATGTTTTTATTCTTATACTTCTAATCACTTGAATGTTACCTTTATTTTGCTTTTCTAGTAATTAGATGATTATTGCAGCAAATCCAGAAACAAAGCATCATGATATGGATACTCAGGAGAGTAAAGACTCAATTCTTGACACCATATAGCATGCTATATCTCACAGAAGAATATGTAGGGAGGTTACAGGTGTTTGTCATTTATAGCTGGATAAAAATAGAAGAAACAAACCAGGTGACATTGTGTCTTTTATGATAATCAAGACAAACATCTGATCTAACAATAAACTGAATATGCATTATAGTTTTCACACAGTAGAAGAAATACACATAACTAAAGAAAAGTTCCAGAGTATTCATATGCTATGTTCTTAAGGTGGAGGCACTCCTGTCCCAACACCTTAGTCAGTTCTACCAAAGGAATTTGATTCATTTGATGTTTTCTTGTGATCTCCCACCCCAATGCACAAGTTGGTGTGGGTCAATAACTCATATTTGAGCTCGTAACATTTAAGATTACAAAAACCAGAAAGCAGATTGTTTCTCTATAATTTCTCTCCCTCTAATTCATCTGTGACCTGTATAAGCATGCATACATGTTAGTCCCCTCTTGAATATTGTTACTTATCTAGTCCATTAGTTCTTTCTTACCATCTCCAACTCCAGTATACACATCTCATCTCTTTCTTCACCCTAAGACTTTGCCAGTTATTTAAAAATCTGAGAGAATGAAAATTCTTTAATATCTGTGATGAGAGAAGAAGGGAAGGAATCATAAACCCAAACAATTGCAGTATTGAGAAAATTGCCTTAATGTAGGGCAGAGAACAGTGGATCCTCAAGGTCCATTGATATGAGCATTAATGGATGCCATGAGCAGTCAATTGACCAGGAGCAGCATCTCTGATTCTGGAAAATGACAAACATACTGAGAGAACAAAAAAATAAAACAGTAAGTGGAATTTTAGTATTTAGTTTCAGGTTAATGATGGTAGCAATGTGGCAAGAATACAACATAGAAAGTTGGAGAGATACATTATAGTGATTGGTGCTTTTACCAATAATACAAATAGCAAGGAGAAATGAATAGGGCTTTTGAGAAAAAAAAAGCCAAAAACTAGGCAGCACAATAGAGATAAATAAAATACACTCAGCATTATGACTGGAACTAGTGAACTCTTGATGGCCAGGATAGATATGTATGGAAGATCATGTATGGAGAAGCAGTGAATCGAAACTGATTTACATATCTTGATTTGATGAAGATTCACTGGATTAGATCACATTACTAGGTACTTTCAAAACTAAATTGTTTAGTAGAAGGCAGGTAGGGTACTCATAGAAATAAATTATATTTGTTTCATGTTCAAGAGTCTAACTGTTAAAGTACTAGCATTTCTCTCACTTATGTTACTATATATTACGAAATATCAGAGGTGGAAGAAATAATGGAAGTGATTTAGGCAAACCTCTGACCGTTTAAAAAACTTCTTTTTTCTATAGCATTCTTAAAAGATGCCCTTCTCACTACATTAAATAATTCAATAAAGAGGGAGTCATAATTTTACAAAAAAATACTAATTTTTAGAGATAAGTATGCATTGAAGAGTCTTTCTTTTATTTGCACAGTGCACTGTAATTCACAAAATGCTTTCAACACATTATCGCATTGTCTCACCATTTAAACCCATGTTGGGACTCAGGGTCATCATATAGGACATCTCTTCCAATTGTCAGAACTTGGAAATAGAAAACATAGGCCATTAGTGAATTTATTATGACCTCAACAGAGCGCTTTCAAGAATTTTTTAAAAGTCTTTTTGTGATTATTTCTTTCCCTTAATTTCTCATTTTTCAATAAAAACAAGATACAGCAAATCTTACTTCTTACCACTAACAACCCAGTTAATTAAAGATTCAATCAAGATTTTTCTCTATTACCAGCCATGATTTGTCCAAGCCCTCTTGCCATCCCTTAATCCTTATTCTTATTCATGTTTTAGATTTTCTAGTAGTAGAAAAGGAACCTCCATCTCTGTGAGGAGTGCATGTGCCATGCAATAAGTGCAAGCACACCTTTATTTCTTCATCTTATCAAACTGTTTGAAAATTATCAGTTCCCAGTACTTGAATATTTACTAAGAAGACATGCATTTGGTTTAACATTGGCCTTCTAAAAATTAAAATATTTCCAGGTATATCATTAAGCTTTGATAATTTAATCAAATTCTTTTATTTCTACTTTTTTTGTATCCATTAGATGTTTAAGCAGAAATTTAGGTTAAAGCATAAAGCAGGGTAAAGAACAGTAGGGAGAGGTGAGTTTTTTCAGCATGTAGTTCTTTGTGGAAAAGGAGAACTAGTTTTGGTTATCTTTAAGTTAGGAGAAAGGAGGAGGAGCAACAATTAGAATGCACACAGGAAGAGAAAAAATAGAGACAATCGGCCATCTTGGCAATGATAATATGAGCATGTTCTGGAATAAAGATGCTAATGTTCTGTCAAATTTTATTTCTCCCTCATTTATTTATCCATCCAATCTATATTTATATCCAATCTATATTTATTGAGTTCCTACTAAGTGAAAGACACTGTGCTAGTAGTGTTTGGAAAAAAAAAAAGAAGTGTTAACTTACCAGGCATTAATAGAGAAAGTTTCCAAGGAGATAGTTAAAAGATTTGGGATAGTTATTTTCAAAATATTTTAAGCCTTCGTAGACCAGACTAAGAAAACAAACTTCTACTCTTAAATTAAAAGACCCCTGTTTTGAAACTACGAACGTAAGGTGGAGACATTTCTGAAGAAACAATGTTATTCTCTTCTAAAAATTTAATGCTACATTCTTCAGATGGCATTTCCAGAGAAAATTGTCAGTGAAATGAATGTTGCAACAGGAACCTATAATTCCCTAAGGAAGCAATATTAATTAGAGAAATATGTGCCTCTGAATTCAGCCAATTTGCATTTCATTTTATGGTTTATTTTTTGCAAACAGTTTACTAATGATTGCAATTGCAGATGGTAAAATTATTGTCATCAGATGGCTGCCTAGCTGATATTACAGAAAAGACTAGAATCTGTTTTTTAATAAATAGTAGAAAAAAGTCTTCAGATTAAATAATAAAGGTTATCTTTCTACTATGACTGGCCTTTGATGTCAATAAACTCAATATAAAGTAATAAAGAATCAATCTGTTGGAAGTTCCAGGAAAGCTTGACAAGCCAAATATCCGCTTTATCTCTAGAAAGCCACTATTCAGCTGTTGTGACTTCCTTTAACATGCCTGGCTGTTATGGACTTTGGAGGTGGGTGTTGTAGGTAGATGCTAGATCCCAGATACAACCAACACTGGTTGTTGTGACCAACCATTTTAGCTAAGACTATCCCAAGTTTGCCCAACATTATTTATTTTTTTGTACTAAAGTCCCAAATCCTAAGGAACCTCTAAGTTCTAGGCAAATTAGGATAGTTGATTACTTTGCTCCTGGCTAATAATCTTCATAAACAGCTGGTGCCAGCATTCAGCACATTATTTTTGTGTGTGTGAGAACAAAGATAAAGAGGTTCCAGAAAAATGTAGGTCATCCTCCATACACCAGTGAAAACTAGGCTTCAGTATAATCTTTTAAAATCTAGAATGTGCTGGTCTGTGAATATTTTTTTATTTTTGTAATTAAGAGCAAGAGAAAGATCTTATATATAAATGCTAACACTATTCAGGTTAAAGCATTATTTAAAATAATTTCACATACTAATAGAAAAAAGTAATTTTTAATGATCTCCACTTATATAAAAAGCATTTATAATTGCAAAATAAAGCTGTGATAAGCAACTAAAGTCGGGCTTCATTTTAAATGAATGTCAATGCAATTCACCTAGAAACAGACAGATAGTGCTAAGTCAAGCACAGGTTTTTTTTTTTTTTCAATGTTTACTAAATACTCAACAGTTTCTTGTTAGACTTTTTGTCTGTTTTAGATTCCCAACTGGATTTGGGCATGATAGTGGAAAATAAAAACATATAAAGCCTCTATAATCATAAATATGCTAAGATTAAGAGAGGAGAAGCAAGGGTAACTTTGAGAAAATTGAGTAGAAAGAGCGAACTGGTTGAATGTAGATGTGGGTAGTAGGAGAGAAAAGAAATCTTGGAGAAAGTAATCTTTAACCTAACATCTGCAGCATCTGTAAACTATTTAGGAGGTAACATCATCAAGTCTTGGTGATAATTTTATTGACTAAAGAGATGACATGAAGAGAAATATTAAGTAATTCCAAAGTCTCTTTCTTCGGCACCTTGCTGTGTGGTATTGCCATTTCTTGAAGATAACAGATTAGTGCAGAAAGATAGTAGATTTTGCTTTAAAATTTAAACACTAATTAACACCAATGACAAAAAAAGAAATTATGTAGACAGTCATCAGTAATGGACAAAAATAGGTTCTAAGTTTGCACTGAGTAAAAAAGGATGGTGAGATCTATTTACCTGAGGAGTAAGATTTATGTTCCAAAGAATGGAGAATATGACTAACACAAAATGAATGAATAAATTAAAACTTGCTGTCTTCACAGAGATTAGAAAAGGTGAGGAACTCTTCCAAACATATAGATAAATTTCTGTCTTACACTGAATTGACAGATGAATAATATGAAGAATGAGAAAATTCATATATTCTACTCTACTCTGCTTCTTAGACAATTGTTACTCAAATAGTTGTAAGCTAACTAGCAGCTTTAGCATCTCAGGGCAGCTTGCTAGAAATGAAGAATCTAAGGCCTCACACTACCTAGTGAATCAGAATCTGTATTTCAACACCTCCCAGTGATTAGAATGATCATTAAATTAAAAAGAATTACTCTAGGTCACCCTTAAAATCCATCTTTTGCTTCAGATTGCGACTCTTGTAAGAAATTCTGAACCACCTAGAAAATTTTGGTAACAGTATGATCAGAACAGTAAGGAAATTTGACATATCCCAAGGAAGAGAAATATGTAGCCAAGAGATAGGATAAGGTGCAAGAAATATGGCTTTTTCCTCAGATGATTCAAGGTCGGTCCTGTGAATTCAAGCATTAAAAATAAGATCAATGAATAAAAGAAAAACAACAACAACAAGAAGTGTATTTTAGCTCATTATAAAGCAGAATTCCTAAGGGGAAAATGGATCTAAGTATTTAGGAGAAATGGTGCTGGAATCTGTAAATTCTCTAACACTAGAGATAAACAGAAAAGTAAGGAAAGAAGAAATCCATTAGTAGTTATTTTGTCAACTAATGCAAACCAGGTACCTCACTGTGTTTTGCATGTTTTCCATTTTACTAGATGTCTGCTTTCATAATCATTACAGAATATAAAAAGCAAATGAAACATAGTGTAAACAGCAAAAGATGAAACACTAAAAGACCAGGCTGTTTTCATTAACCCTGTTGGCTTAATTTCATGACAAAAAATGGCCACAGTGAGTTTTTCTCTTCCATTTTTAATGCTGGTATCTGGTGCTTTGTCTTTGAGACCTCCATCCCTTCTTCTCAATGCTAATTGCCACATTTTCCACCAATTTTTATCTTCATTTTCTACATGTGGATGCACAGGTTCTCCTCTATTTTATTGGCTGGCAATTTTTAAATCTTTAAGTAGTAATGGGATTTAAGCATGGTTTATTTTGGCCATTACATTTTGTCTGAGTTGGAAACTGTGCAAAGTGCACTGCTATCGCAAGGTCAAGCTTCAGAGCTTTTTTTAGCTACAGGTCTCATTTAGTTTCAAACTATATATTGATATTGCCTTTCTAATCTGTGATATTTCCTTTTGAAAGAAGATGCTTTCTGTATTTCAGACCTCAAAATAGTACATAAAATAACACTAAAAAATGAATAACTGGTTGATCTCTTATTATCAAGATTTACTACATAAAAAATAGGGAGTTTTATAGTGAATGTGCACAATAGTGTTTACAGTGAGTGGAGCAGTAAGCATGTGGAACTTCTGTGTTGCACACCATTGTTATATCATTAAAGAAGTAATGATCTTGTAAAAATTGAATGGAAAATACAACAAATACTGATTTTTTTCTTCTCCTAATTTATGCATCTGACTGTAGAAGAGAATTTATAAATTTTTGCTACAGTCTGATTGACATAATACAATTCATGAGAGATATCTTATGACAATTGAATAGCAAAAGAACTCAATTCTTGGTATTCTAATAAATTATTATCCTCATTTTATAGACAAAAATGGTTGATATAAGTGGTTAAAATGTTCATTTTTGACCTATATGAGTCTTGGTTTCATATGTTAAAGGGTTTTTCAATCTTGACAGTATTAACATTATGAACTAAATAATTCTCTGTTGTGGAGGCTATCCTATGCAGTGTAGAATGTTTAGCAGCATCCCTGGCCTCTGTTGGTACTGGATGCCCATAGCACTCTCCCTTATTTCCTTGATAATTGTGACACCAAAAAGACACTGACAGATATCCCCTAAGGGACAAAATCACCCCTAAGACCACTAACTCATAAGGACACATTTCAGCAAGTAACTGACAATCCTGGGGTTCTCATGAAAATCCAAAAGACTACAAATCCCTTAATTACTTTAATAATTACAAATACATCAATGGGAAAAATGAGGCAAAAAGGCTGAATCATTTCCATAAGGTTGAGGCCTGTAAGTGGTAATGTTTTTAACTCAGTAAGAGGTTAAGCCACATTTATATAACTCACTTACTCATCCTCATATGGCAGATACTCTTGGTAAACTACCCAGCAGCAATTCCAACTCCTTCTGCCTTGTAAGAAGAACCATTGTTCCACCAGAAGGCTTTCAATATCAGATACTAGATTTTCCTTTTCTCACAGCTGTGTAATAAGTCACTGATCCACTCTGATAGTGGGTTTGGTCTGAATTAATAGTATGGTTGCTGGTAGTGGATATTTTGGTAAAGCTTTCCTCTTGGTTAAGAGAGATGTTCAGAGAAGGGTTTAAAAATTACATAAATATATAAATATATAAAGAACTTATGCAACCAAATAACAAAAACAAAATAAAAAATTGATTTAAAAACAAACAGAGGAACTGAACAGACATTTTCCAAAGAAAACATATAAATGACAAACAGGTACATTAAAAGATTATTATTAAGGAAATTATCAAGAAAATGCAAATGAAGCTGTTAGGATGGCCATCACCAAGTCAGAGATAACAAGTGTGGATGAGGATGTGGAAAAAAGGAAATACTTGTGTACTGTTGGTGTGAATGTAAATTGGTGTAGGCACTGTGGAAAGTTTCTCAAAAAATTAAAAACAGAACTACCATATGATTCAGCAATCCTACTTCTATGTATCTATTCAAAGGAAATGAAAATAGAACATTAAAAAGATACCTGCACTCCCATGTTTATTGCAGCATTATTCATAATAGCCAAGATACGGATGCCTAAGTGTCCATCAGTGGATGAATGGATAAAGAAGATTCATGTGTGTACACAATGGAATATTATTCAACCATAAGAAAGAAAGAAATACCACCATTTGCGACATGAATGAATTTGGAGGGTATTCTTTAGTGAGATAAACTAGATAGACAGAGACAAATATTGTATGATATCACTTATATGTAAAATCTAAAAAAGCCATATTTGTAGAAACAGAGTAGAATAGTGGTTACTAAGAGCTGGGTGGTAGAGGAATTGGGGAGATGTTAATAAAGGGTATGAATTTGCAATTAGAAGAGAATAAGTTCAGAAGATCTAATGGATCGTATAGTGATTATAGGCAACAATACTGTTTTATATACTTTAAAATTGCTAAGAGACTGAATATTAAATGTTCTCACCACAAAATAAAAGATAATTATGTGATGTGATAGAGGTGTTAGCTAGTGCTACAGTGGTAATCATATTGAAATATATAAATGTATCAGAATCAAGATGTAAATCATAACATACAATGTTATATGTAAATTATATTTCAATTAAAAATAAATTGGTCAATCTTAAAAGATTACATACTATGTGATTTTATTTTTATAACATTTTTTAAATGTTTATTTTTATAACTTTTAGAAATTTAGAAGATGTTAGTAGTTTCCAAATATTAAAGATGTCAGGGCAGGAGGGAAATAGGTGTGGCTATAAACATTCAAAATGTAGGATCCTTGAGCTGATAAAATATTCTGTTTCTTGACTGTACTTGTCAGTATCTTACATGCCATATTGTACACAAACCCGTAAATAATGATTTTTTTTTCCTACAAGGTGTTACCATTTGGGGAAACTGGTTTAAGTTTACATAGGATTGGTTTGTATTATTTTTTCTAATGATACCTCAATCTATGATAATCTAAAAGAAGAATTTTAATTAATATGTTGAAATGAAAACATATGAACATAAATCCATCTGTATCTTTCTGTTATTTATCTTTCTAATCTACATATCTAATCTTTTACCTAATGCAATGTCTCACTATTAGAAATAATATCAATTTTCACCTGAATATTTAACAAATTAAAATGAGTTTTAGAGTAAATATAAAAATATTTTAATTTAAGTTGGTTTGCAAAAATTATTTAAATGTTAAAAATTATACATGATAGAAAATATAAACATACTGAAAAATAATAAAAAGTACTAAAAAAAGTATTAAAATGTTTTTCAATTTCAGTAATGAAATGAGTAGAGTAATGACAACAGGAATAGAAAAATTAATCCAACAGAAATAAATTTTAGAAATAAAGCTATGTCTGAATGTATTTAGATAGACAAACTGGTAGAACATAGATAAATAGATTAGATAGATAGATAGATAGATAGATAGATAGATAGATAGATAGATAATAAAGGTGACACTCCTAGCAATGGAACAATTAAATTAAGAAAAATAAATGATAGATTCCCCAATACATATCATACTTAGAAGTATATTCTAGAGAAATTAATAAAAAAAAAAAAACATAGTGGCAAAAAAATTGGAAGCATAAATAGTGAACTCCTTTCTGTAATTTTGCTGCAGGGAAGACATATTGCCTTATTTATTTTTATCTATTTATTAAATTTTGAATGAATAATAAATTAACATTATTCCTGATTTTAAATGCATAAAAGAGCATATATTGAAAAGTTTCTTTTTCTCATACCTAATTGAATTTTCCTCCACATAAGCAACAAAAGGACATGGTTTTGTGTATAATCTTCCAAATATATTATACGGGAACATGAGTGAAAATGTGCACTTGTATTTCCCATTTTTACATAAATAAAAGCATACTACTCACATTGTTTTGACCTTTGCTTCTCCTCACTCAATAATTTGTCTCAGGAACGAAAATAACAAAAAACTTATATAGCACTACCCTATGTGTCGGGTCCTACTCTAAACCCTTTTCAAGTGTTTATTTAGATAATCCTCACAACAATCCTATGAGAGGAGTAATATCATAATTTTAATTTTTCAAATAAGAAAAGTGAAGTGCAGGAGGGTTAAGATTCCCTTGTTCAATACCCAGCTTTAAAGTCCACATTTTTAAAAATGTTATTTTGACATCTTGATAGCACTCCATTTAGTACATAAAGAGCTCTCTCCTTTTCCATGACTACAAAGTATTATATTATATGGATGTACCAATATTTATCAAACTGGTGCCTGTTGATGTTATTTCTATTTTTGGTTATTCAAAAAATAAATGCTTCAATGCATATACTTGTAGGTACTTCTCTTAGCATTAGTCTGAAATGCAAATTCAATTTGCTAGAACAGAACTACTGTGTAAAAGAGCATGAGCATTTGTAATTTAGAAATATTTGCCAAGTTGCTCACTGTTTTGTGTTTCATCAATGTATTCTTCACACCAGCAATGGAAAAAATAAAGGTTGAAAGAATATAAAATAGAATTAGTATCACACTTTTTTCTCTAGTAACTGGATAACTGATAATTTTTAAAAGTTGCTATAATATTTTTGTTTCCCATTGAGTTTAGAGGATATGTGAAGAGTCAATTTGTGTTGTGTCTCTGTATTTTCTGTTCCCAATCTACCTCTACTACATTCCTTACTCATTTCCTATATTCAAACTTTTTAAAGCAGGCTTTTACTTTTTAATTATTCTGATCTTGTACTTTTACCAAGGGTGGAAGAGGAAAAGCACTTTGAAGTCAACACATAACTCTACCTTTGTAAAAGCCTATATTCATTGAAGAAATTAATATTTATTGAGAAAGTCATTCTGAGAGAAGGCAAGTGGCTCCTTGTTGCAATAAAAGGAGAGTGCCACTGAGGGCCTCACATTGGGAGGGAAAATAAACAAGCTCCTTGGTGGCAGATCTTTGGTAAGATGGCAAGATATCAGGGGAAACAAAGGCATAGTGGTCAAAGAGAGGTGGACTCCAAGCACAATGGGTCCTGACATCTGCAAAGGTTTCTGTGACACAAATTTAATTCAAAAAGGGCCCTGACAGCAGTGTTGAAATGATGCAGATTTGGAACCATACCTACCACAAGGATTTTCAGTGAGGACTGATAACCAACCAAAAGAGGGAATTCTTCATGTTATGCTATCTTACACCCCAGGGCATTTTCAGGGAGGATTTGGGCTTTAGATAATGACAAAAAAAAAAAAAAAAAAAAGGTAAATTTACATTTGTTAAGTGGAATTCGGGGGAAGCTCAGAATCATAGTTAAAGTATTTTGTGAAGCTCTTTCCTACCTAAAGGGTAGAAAACTCATTAAAAGCAGGTGCTATTGCCTTTTCTCCTTTTTCCTAAAAGTGGCTATTTAAGTTTTCAGCCAGTAGAAGACTGTGAATATACATCTAATGAACAAAACACTGTACCTAATACTAATTAATTAATAGATTGGTGGAAAAGTCACAAAAATAAAGGATTTTATTTTGAAATTCTGTCCAGAAGTTGATAATTTTAATTAAAAAAAAAAACACTTCAGAATCCTATTTTTTAATTCTGAATTTGCTCCCTTTTACCTGTGTGATCCAAGTTGTGTTTGCACTGAACATGTAAGCTTTGTTCTACGGAGACAGTGACAGAGTTAATAACTTTTCATGCTTTAGGATATTGCTCCTTTATTACCCAAAGAGAGGATTCACCAAACCGGTAAAGATTTTCTCGAAGATGTGGAGGAAACACTGAATGTTCACATATTGAACCATTTCTCTCAATCTCTCAGCAGTTAATGTGATTATGAGATCCCAGGGCAGGTTTCAGAAAACCCTGTATGAATTTTGTTTTCATCAACCAATAAATATTTGAAGAAGATGATTTATCTCCTTAGTCCAATGCATTAGGTCTGTCTTAAAAAGGTACACCGTCTAGTAAAATTGCAATTACTTTTGTCCTATTCAATCTTGGTTCAATTTTGTTAGTAACTGCTTTGAGGTACCTGGTAAAAATATAACTGTTCTTTTCTTGAAAAATGCTATAAATGAATTATTTTGTTTTTAGTTGGAAAACAAAATGCCATATGTCTAAAGTACTATAAAAAGCAGAATTCTCTTTAGTTGGAATATATTGAGAAATTATGCATTTTCTAAAATGTAAAAAAAAAATGCTAATCTGTACATAAATTTTTAATAAATGGCCAAGTAACCTTATTAGAAAATCTTTGTGGAACAACAAATAAAAACTAAACTGCTCCTAAGATTTATTTCTACTCCTTTTCACTTTCCTCTTTAAATTTTCCTGTATCCGCTTATCACAGCATCACAAATGGATAGATCAAAGCAAACATGGGAGATGCTATTGGTATCTTATGCTATTAACCAGGCTGGTATACCCATCAGACACTGCTTAAAAATATTGGTGCTGACAACTGTTCCCTTTCTCTGGAACACTTCCCTCAGCCTATGGGCTTCATTCAATTTTCCCAGGAGATATCCCACAGCTAAAGATTGATTGCTCTGAGTACACAAAAGACAAAACATGGGACTCCTTGCCTCAAGTGGTGCTATGGATTCAGAGGTCTCTGCATCAGGACATTCTAGATTACTTAAGACTATATCGTTGTTCAAAATCTTTCCTTTCCACTCTACTACTTTCTTCACTCCTTTTCAGATTTTTCCTAAAAAAATAGCCCTATGATAAATGATGTGTAACCAGTCCCTTTCTCAGGCTCTAGTTCTAGGCAACTGAAGTTGTCATGCTGTATATTTAAGATGAATAAGTATTTCAAGAAGAACATGGTGGAGAAAGATATCTTGTACAGAGAAATAGTGTATGTATAACTTCAGAACCAAAACAAACAAAACACCTAAAGCTGCCATACTCAGAAAGATGCCATTTGGAACATATAGTGTTAAATGGAGATAGCACAGGATGTTGAGTCCTAATAAGAGATAAGTCTGTAAAAATGGATTCCAGTAAGCATAGTAGGGGCCATCCAACCTCATCCTCCCTAAAGACCACAGAGGCCTGTTCTAGGCTCTGGAGTTGAGGTGAATCGAAATACATAAAAGTTAACTCTTTTAGTCTTTGGGATTCTTTGTACTTTTCCCTGTTTTATGTGTGGGTAACTGCAACAGTCACAAGTGTAGGTAGCCAAAGGCAAAAGGGGTCTTTCGCTTTTTTGTGACATGCATAAGTCAAAACCAAAACATCACTCTCCTTTACCATTTACCCAGATTGTTTTGACACCTGTACCCAATAGTAACATGCATGTCTATGAGATAAATCCAAAGTGCTAGAATGGACATTAATATAAGACAGTGGAATCATTGTTCAGGATGTAAATAGTAATTTCTGCAAAGCACCTAAGACATCCTCTGACTCTCACTGAACAAGTCCTGTAAATGTCAAACTTTCATGTGACCTGCAACATACCTCTCAGTGAAATTTCACGTGTATTGCGTATATCCACTCTCAAAAGTCTTCCTCCTGGGAGCTCTCTGTGGAACCTGAAGGAGCGATTATAAGAGAAGCTGACCTGTGCTGCTCTTTTCCAATCTGAGCAGTGGCCAGTAAATTTAACCCAGTCCAGTTTTAGAGCTGGCCAGAAAATTCTGTGATAGAGGCATTGTGTTTTTAAACCATAGATTCGGTCAAATTACAAAGGTTACATTTCAAATGTTTGCAGAGGTTGGGAATTAGGGGTAACAAATATTAACCTGTGGACCAGCTGAGTCACCTAGAAGTCTACAACCTCTAAAACAGGCAACTCTACCCAATATATTCAGGTGAATATATTGTCTCCAATTTTGTTAAGCAAGTCATCTTTCACAGTACTGATGGTTGGTAAGGGCTGAAGAAGCTAGAGCTGACCAGTGGCTATTCATCTATATCTCTAAACTCAGTCTTTACTACCTTGCATTTTTATTGCAGTAGATTTTTCTAATTATGATAATAATACACAATGAAATCAGAAAATATTCAATACAGTATATCATAAAGGAAAGAAAATCTATAATAGTAATACTAACATCAACAATTGTGACTGTTTATATTGACAAATTAGGACATTTGGATGTAGCTGATTAGATATAGTCATTTTTACAGGGCTTTTTTCATTGCTGGAGACTGTGAAACAGCACTGTTGATGCAAGTGTTTTGCTATAGCCTTACAGAAAAAGCTACCTTAAAATGTAAGTCATATGTGCCATATAGATAAATGATCTTTAACATGGCTCTAAACTCTATTTCTTCACCCATCCTCATTCCAAAAGAATATTTAAGGAATAGAAAAACGCAGGACTAATATAAGCAGATCTGTTTTGTACATTTCTTTAAAATACAATGTTTTTTGGGGGAAGGGGCAATGTGGTACTAAGTATCTATGTTCCTAATGCTATCATTTTAAATATGCATTCTCAGAAACATTTTTCTTATAGAAATGAATTCTTGGGATTACATTGGAATTTTCTAAAAGTGTGTGAGTGTGTGCATATACACACATTTACATATTTGCACACACAAACATTTCTGTATGGCTACAATGTTTATAATAGCAAAATGTTGTAAACAACCTAAATGATAATTAATTTGGGATTGATTTAACATATAACAAATAAAAATAATTATAAATAAATGTGTCTGGGTATGTGCATGAAAAGTGACAAAAAGTTTAATTATGTTAGAATTATAATTTATCATTTTACTTTATTATTTAAGGATGTTATGAAACTTCTGATAATCAAAAATACATATATACATATAAAATATTAATTGTCCCGACCCGCAGGACCTAGTTATTCGTGGGAGCGAGGAGGATCCAACCTGAGAAAAACGGGCGAGAAAAGGGAGCGGAGGCAAGACAGTATTCTGATGAAGCCTCAAACTTTATTTTTTGAACAAACGTATTTATACAGCTGAGACAAAGCGGGGCAGGTCTACTTAGGCAGGCGGGTGTTCGGCACAATCTTATTGGTTCTTAGCAGGTGGGGTGAGGAGCGGTGAGGGTAGCAGGAAGCGGGGAGCAGGGAGGAGGTAGGTATGCACAGCGATATCCTATCACCAGAGTACCAGCAGTTATGTGTGGGCGGTGGGGCATTCCTGGAACAACTGAGACCGTAAGGGGGCTGGGTGTACTGTTAAGTAAACGGGAAGTTTAAGCATGGTTCTGGGCTCCCACAATTAATAGTTACTATTAAAAAAAAATACATGAAAATACCTAAACCAAAGAAGTTTTCACTGAGCAATATGAAACAAATTTGAATAAAAAAGAGATAGACAATGTTTTTAAACTTTAAAAAATTAAACTCTGTAAAAAATTAATTACCCATCAGCTGATCTTATAATTATCTGCCATCAAATCTCTCCAAAAATTGCAATGTGTGTTTTTGGAACTTAACACAATTTCATTTAAAACTTTAAGATAGTATAAACTTTAAAACTTTGTTCCTCAAAAACAGTGACTTTATATTTTTATGAAATGTGTGAGGAATATTTACAAATTTCACAAAATAGTAAGCCACAGATAAAGCATTTATATATTTTAAAGTAAAATTAATAGATAGTATTCCTTGATCTCACTAAACTGGAATAAAAATTTAATACGAAAAAAATATTCAAAAGTTTCTAACACCTGGAAATTACAAAAAAGAAATCTTTCTGAAACAACTTGAGAAAAAAATCCAAACTTAAGTTTTAGAATAATTAAAATTATCAATCATGAAAGCTATTCATATTAGAAAATGTGAGATAAAGGCATAAAGTTTTAATTGAAGACAGAAAAAAAAAAGCAACAAACAACCCAAGGATAACAGAAAGATAGATTTAATAAAGATAAAAGCAGAATGTAATTAATTAGGAATAAGAAAAATGGCAGAACTAATAAATAAGCCAAACACTGAATCTCTGAGCAAACCAATAAACTATATAATGGAGCAGTATAAAGAACAAATACATAACATAATAAATGAAGAGAGGTAAATCACAATATTTGGAGGAAATTAAAAGATTAACAAGAGGCTATGTCTTTCAAGTCTGTAAAAGCAATTGGAAACCCAGAGGAAAAAGGAACATTTAAGGAAGTCACATGAATTAAATTGAATCCAACACAGAGTAGCTATGTACAACTTACTATGGAAGAAAATAGAGCTGTGAAATTGCTACCCCCTGTCCAAAATCACCAAATGCAGACATTTTTTTAGGGAACATTTACCAAAACTTTCATAGATCCACAAATTCCAAAGCTATTTAAAATGGTTAATGACATTAAAAAAAGACTCTTTTTTATGAAGCTAGGCCTACAATAATATCAAAATCCAACATAGAATTTATAAAAAGACCAAACCAAACATTATAATATTTATTAATGAAAATGCTAAGTAAATATTATCAAACACAATCAGACACACACTAAAACAATAATTTTTGGCATAACAAAGGAAGTTTAGGCCATTACAGCAAAAATGTTTCAGCATTAAGAAACCCATTAATTTTATTATATTAATGGATGATAGAAGAAAGGCATAAGATAATTTCCATAGATGTTGAGGTCTTTACTAATGGCCTTTAATAAAACTTAGTATCCATTTTGATTAAAACTTAAAATAAGAATTCATGGATGCTCTTTAAATATTATGAAATACAGCTATGTCAATCCAAAAATAATTTCTTTGCCAATAAAACACTAGGAACATTCTCATTAGAATTCTAAAACAAGGGTGGCCCCTATTACCATTATTATGATATCCTTTTGTAAATATCAACCATTGTAGCTAGACAAGGGAAATATATTAGACATAAGAAAATAAAAAAAGGAATTATGATTTTCATTACTTATGACTTATGTGAATGTATACTTGGAAAACCCCAGATTCGACTGAATCAGATAGATTGAGATATCTGATGAAATTCAGACAGATTTTTAGGTACAAAATCTATACATAGAAATCGATAATGCTGGAGCCAGTCGGCTAAGAGCGAACAGTTCCCGAGAGGAGGAGTGAGGATTAAGAAAAAAAGAGAGCGAGAGAGAGAGAGAGAGAGAGACAGAAGATAGAGTCAGGAGGGCTAACAGTGAATACTGCGGCCAAGTTTATTAAGCACAGCATATTTATACCTTAGGATATGCATGAGAAGCAGCTCCCACAAATAGGCAAACAATTGCTGACCTTTACGTAAGTTCTCTCAAAACATCCTTGTTCCTGTTTTCTGTCTCTTATTCCTTGGGGGAAGGAATGTTCAACTCTTTCCATTAAGCCAATCTTCCTCCTTCAGTAATGAGCTTATCCATTAAGCCAATCTTCCTCCTTCAATATCAAGCCCATCTGTCCTACAAACTGCTAGCTTGCAGGCAACTTTAACCTTGTCTGTAGGGCATTCAGCAAGAATGGCTCCCAACACAATAATTTTCCTATTTACAAAACAACAAGAAAAATGAAATCAAAATAATGGGAAAATATCTTATTTGAAACAACTTAAAAAGTGATAAAATCTCTCTT
This sequence comes from Macroglossus sobrinus, assembly GCA_004027375.1. NCBI lineage: Eukaryota > Metazoa > Chordata > Mammalia > Chiroptera > Pteropodidae > Macroglossus > Macroglossus sobrinus. Next base: position 702,171 of record PVKZ01000279.1, read on the forward strand.
AATAAACTTAACAGCTCTTTCTGTGCCCAGTGCAGCCATGGTTCGTGGTCCCAAGAAGCATCTGAAATGTGTAGCAGCTCCAAAGCATTAATGCTGGGTAAACTGACTAGTGTGTTTGCTCCTCATCCATCCACCAGGCCTCACAGGCTGAGAGGATATCTCTCTCCCATCATTTTTCTAAGAAATAGACTGAAGGATAACCTAATGGAAGGTTAAGTAAAGAAGATCTGCATTCAGAGGTTTATTAAAATGATAGTGACATCTGAATTGATGTAACCTTCCTACCTTACTGGTTTTATGGATGTCATCAGCATTGACAAGACTGGAGAGAATTTCCTTCTGGTCTATAACTCCAAGGGTTGCTCTGCTGAGAAGGCCAAGTACAAGTTGTGCAAAGTGAGAAAGATCTTTCTGGGCATAAAAGGAATCCCTTAAATGATGACTCATGATGCTCACACCATCTGCTACCCTACTCCCCTCATCAAAGTGAACAACACATTCAGATTTATTTGGAGACTGGCAAAATTACTGATTTCATCAAGTATGACACTGGTAACCTGTGTATGGTGACTGGAGGTGCTAACCTGAGAAGAATTGGTGTGATTACCAACACAGGGAGATACCCTGTCTCTTTTGATGTGGTTCATGTGAAAAATGCCAGTGGCTACACATTTGCCACCTGCCTCTCTGACATTTTTGTTATTGGCAAGAGCAGCAAACCATTGATTTCTCTTTTCTCTGCAAGAGTATCCAACTCACCACTGCTGAAGAAGAAACAGGGACTGGCAGCCAAACAGAGCAGTGAGCAAAATGATCTCAAGGTGACATGACTGGAAGAGTCTTTGTACCTAATTAAAGATAAGTATAGCAAAAACAAACAAACAAACAAACAAGCAAACACCTTAACAAAAATACACTCTCTGGATGTAAAGAATATATTAAAACATTTTTGAAAAAATAAAATAAAACTGAACACATGAAAAGTAATACTGTGATGTGAAATAAAAAGACTCGAATTTGTACACGTCATTTCTTCGTAACTTAATGTGACCATAGTAATAATAATTGATTTTTAACTGAACAAATATAAGCTATATTTTATATTGAAAAGTTAGTTTAAAAAATATGAAAAAATAAGTAACAAGAAAGTTCCTGATTAGCATATGAAAATGCATTATAAAATGACAAAATGAAAGAGTGTGATACAAAGTCATAAATAAATATAAATTAAGGGAAGAATTAAAACCAAAAATATACAAAACGTTACTGTTAAATAAAGACAGACTTTTAAATAAATAGAAAATAATAAATTAATAAATATGGATTTTTTAGCTCAAAGTTGTTCTCTTTCGTTCAAAGAGAAAAAAAGATATATAACATCTTACACTAAGATAAATTTCAAACAGATAAAGATGTAAATGTAAAAAAAATCATCTGTAAGTATACTTAAAAAGTATACTGACAGAAAAAAAAGATTTTGTAATATAGGAGTGGGAAAGGGCTGGCCAATTATGGAGACAAAATCCAGAAGCCTTAAAAACTTGATAAATTTTAGCATATTGAAAACAAAATCATGAATGCAAAAGCAAAAGAAAATCAAAACATAAATGATCAATTGCAAGGCAGTTCACAAATTATATTACAAAAAATTTATTGCTTAATTATTAAAACAATTGTTATTAATCATTAATAAAAATGAACAATATAGAAAATAAACAAAGGTAAAAAGTTTCACTGAAAGTAAGCCTCAGGTAGCTTAATCTCACTGATAGTAAAAGAAAAGTAAAGGAAAGATTCATAGGAGGGGGATATATTAAAAGGCCATGGAGACTAGCATAAATAAACTCTGAAAAGCCAAATGTGAAACTATTTCAGAAAAAAAAAAAGAAATAATGAATCATGAACCATAGACTAATATAAGATTCCATAGATCCAAAATGATATGAACAAGTGAGTCAATCAATAAGTAAGCAATCAATAAGTAAATAGTAGAGGAAGAAAAACCCCTTACAGTAGGTTTTAATCTACTCAACATAATAGTGATGAATAAAGGAAATGGAAAAATCACAATTTATCTTTATTGATAGATTCTAAATTAGTGGGTGAATGTGTGATTTTAAAATATTTGCATTATCTCAAAGTATCTCTCAAAGAATACTCCATAATTACAAAGAGAAAATTATAATACAGTGGAAAACTTTCAAGGTACCAACAAATTTCACATCAAAAGTAGTAGAATCAAATTCACATCATGTACATGCAATACAAGAAAAGACACACCATTACTTCTGTGGTATTCTTATAGGATTTAGTCATAAAGAGACATCAGGCAAAGCAAATTAGAGACATTATACAAAATAATTGTCCAGTTCTCTTCAAAAATGTTAAGATGATGAAAGAAGGAGAAGAAAAGATCTAGAAACTATTCTATATTTAAAGGAGACTAAGGTACCATAACAACTAAATACAATGTATGATCCTAATCCAATCCTAGATCTATATAAAAACACTAGAAGAGTGGTGAAATTTTCATAAGGTACATAAGATACATTATAGTTTTCCATCACTATTAATTTGCTGTTTTTGGTAAATGTGCTGTGTTTATGTAAGATGTTAATATCTGAGGGATATTGTTAAAATGTATACTAGAATTTTATGAACTTATGAAACATTTTTGCATGACTAAAATCTTTTCAAAATAAAAAAAGTTAAATTTTAAAAATTAAAATACCAGGAAAATATTTTATTTAATAGTGACGAGAGGCCAATAATGCAATGTTGGTCAGCGTGTGATAAAATGGAAACTTTAATATATTATTAGTCAGAGCAAAATTTGGTGCAATCGACATAAGATGCATCAAAATTTAAATCTCTATGGAATGCTAATAGAAACTTAAAATAATATACCTTTTGATGAAGTCTTTCTACATATGGGATCTTATCCTCCAGTTAGTCTTGCATGTTTGTATATGGTAAGTGTACAATGATAGTCATTGCATCATTATTTATAAACAAAAAAGACTAGAGACCACATCATTTCCATCCTTAGAAGACTAGTCGATTCAAACAATAATAAATAATAATAAGTTGTATTCATTTGAATAGTTAAAAAACTAAAGAATAAGGAAGTACTTCAAGTAATAACACTGATTACTATCTAAAAATATATAATTACATGGAAAAGGAAAGGTTCATAAAACTTTACCATTTGTAATTACTCACATATTTTTTGAAAGAAACATGATAACATGATAGTATGTTACTAGTTAAGAGGTAGATAGTTAAGAACATGAGCATTGTGCACAAATTTTCTGAGTTCCAGTTTCAACTCTTTTGCTACTAGTTGAAGTTCTTAAGTAAATTATTTAATCACACAGAATCTCAGTTTCCTCATCTGTAAAATGGGGGAATGACAGTTGCTATCTAAAGGGTTGTGTTGAAGAGTAACTAAGTCAGTTGATTACAAAGGTTTAGAACAGTCATCAGCACTTAAAATACTACAACAAATGTTGTTTTGATCACTGTCTTTAGAGAGGAGTTTCTGAGTGTGAAACCAGTGTAGGAGCAAGACCTTGCACTGCACACATTTGTACATTGTGAATTTTGAGCTATGTGATTGTATTAGAAATTTAAATATAGAAGAAAGGAGATGAAAAAAAACATATTCAAGTAAAAATAAAATTTTATTATTCTACAAAGAGGAAAATATCTCAAAAGTCTCATACACATTATCCTGTTGTGTTTCATTGGTAACTTTAGTACATATATTTATTCTGCTAGAGATGAATTTATACCTTAATATTATATCAAATTATATCTGTCAGTATTTATTATTTTATTATTGGCTTTATATTTTTACTATAATTATTCTAATGTTATCATTGTCTTAAATGAATGATCTAAAAATTGGATAACTATTAATTACATTCACTCAAAATAACATATATTGCTATTTTTCTCTGTAACAAGTGTTTTATTCCCCAACACTTGCTTTAATTTGCAAAAGTACAAAATGTTTTTATTAAATAACAAAAATAAAATTTGTTTCAGTATTCAGGTAAGCTTAACCACATGGGCTTAATAAGTATATTAATGGTTACGATGAAGATACAGGCTCAAAATTTTATTAAAATTCTGTAATTTTAATTTAGAACCATATCTCCCTCCATATTATGTGCACAAACAAATTTTATGAAATTATTATCATGTGAACAATTACTCAAAGTGGAGAGAATTTGCCAAGTATGGCTTATAATTAAGTATGACTTGATGTAATAAGATGCATTTAACAAATTTAGTTAAGCTAAAAAGCTTTGTTATCCTTAATCTTTGATTCTAAAAATTGAAAATGAAGCAAGAATTTCAATTTGCATAAAAAGCTATAGGAATATGTGCATATACTCAGGGGGCTTTCATCTCATAAATTCCACACTTTCTGCCAAGACCAACACTATCACTGAAAATTAATTTGATATCAAAAGCTCTAATAGTGTTGTAATTAAAACCCATCATTACCCTCTTTTTTAGAAAGGGAAGGTGTCCAAGCCATTCTTGCCAAAGTCTGAGTTCTACAACACTTTATGTTAAACAACTACTAGAGACACTTAATAAAAATTTAAAAAGAAGTGTTATAGCCTGAAGTAACATAATATGTCTTAGTTGTATTTTAATATCCTCTCCTTCTGCAGAATTATAAGCCACCAAACATGCCCTTACACCTTCACAGTAATGAAAAAAGAAATGGCATTAATGAACCTTTTTTTCCTACAGATCACATACATTGCTTTATATTTAACATTTAATGCTCTAAATACTCGTAAGATACAGGGACTGTTAATCTCATTTACACATAAGGAAACTGATGAACAAAGAAGTTATATAATCTAGATCAAGTTAGAAATATAACCCAAGTCTCTTGTGACTGCATTTATATTTCCCCAGTTTTATGTGTTACATCTTCTTTTTTCCATATTTTTTTTCATACGCCTCCTCAAACTCAATCAGTGATTTGACACAATTAAGGTTTATACTCTAATTTGAAATAGTGATTCTTAAACTGTAAGGTGCTTATAAAACACATAGAGACCTTGTTACAATGCAGATTCTGATTTGATAAAGATGAGTTCAAAAATTCTGCATTTCTATGAGACTCTTGGGTAATTCCTGTGCTGCTATTCCATGGGACACACTTTGTGTACAAAGCACTCATGCCTTCTCTTATCCCTGTGGGACATTCTGGCTCTAAGTGAAAGCCTTATTAAACATTCACCATGCAAAATGCTTTTTCAAAATTCATGCTACAGCCTCATCAGATTGGTGAGTCTAAACTGATTCTAAACTTTGCTAATATTATGATGTCTTCCTCCATTTACAAATAATGCATACTTATTATTAACAGTCAAAAAATTACTACAAGCAAAATTGAACAACAAACTATAAATATTTACCTGAAAACTACATTTAGAAGAAAAAAAACTAAAATGATTAGTATATATATATATCTTTCCAGAATTATAATGAGCATACTGCTTAACATCTTAGTGAAAATTATTTTATCTTAATAAATATATATCTACCTCATTATAAAACAATCAAAAGTTGCTATATTCTGTGTAAACCTTCAATCTGTAAGCCATTTCTCTCTCTGGATCTCAGTTTTCTCACCTGTAAAATCATTCGAACTAAATGGTCCTTTTCTAGACCAATCATTTGTGGAAACCACCATTCCTACATCTTTATCTCAGTGTTTTGAATTGCTACACACCAATGATTCTCTTTCTAGTTGTTGTAAGTTTCTACAAGAACCAAGTTAAAAAATAGTAGGTATGCAATCTTTGTCCATCTCAAAGGTTTAAAGAAATTGGCATAAGTAGTAATTATAATTAAACCTCCAGAATATGAACAGGTGTGTAGGATTTTTCTGTGTCTCTACCTGCTGCTACCTTAGCAGTTGGTCAGCTATGCCTTTCACTGAAAAAACTTTTTGCTTGGATTTACATGGGTTTGGTAGAACATATAAAATGTACAAAATACTGTGATGAATTTTAACTTCTGCAAAAACAGTTATCTTTAGATATTCATGTACTCTTTTTGAGTTATTTAAATGGTATTTGGCATGTAAATATAGAGCCTACCAGTTAATTTTCTGCCAAAAGTTATTCTTTTAAGTACTTGTTAAACCTCAATAAATGAAAAAGTGATATGTGTACTTGCATGAAGCTAAGATCAACACTAGACAGAAAATTAATGTAAATTTGGGGATAGATAGGTGGGGAATAATTAGCTGAGATGATCTCTACCTCTCTCTGTAGATGTTGAATGTTTAAAGTATACATTTAAGGTAATTTAGTTTTCTAGGGTCTTATTTGAAAAGATGGGATTTTTATTTGATTGATTAATGCATCTATTTAATTAATTTAGAGTTTCTCCATAATATGCGCAACTGATACTCAAGACTCTCACCTGCCAATTGAACACTAACTGCCCTGGTCAGCCGCATCTTGAACTACCACTTTACAGGGCAGATTGTTCTTCTGACCTTCTTGCCTTCCTTCTTTCCTTCCTTCCTGCCTGCCTGTCTGCCTGCATTTCCTTTTCCATCTCTTCTCTCTCGCTCTCTCTCTCTCTCTCTCTCTCTCTCTCTCTGTCTCTCCCTCTCTCTTTCTCTCTCTTTCTCTATCTCTCTCCCTCCCAAGCCCCCACTCCAAGGGTTGTTCTCTTGCTGTGATTTTGTGTTCAGAGACTCATAATTTCTATGGCAATCTCTTTTGCTTGTCACCAGTATTTGTCACTCTCTTGATTCCTTTTTATCTCTTCATTTATTTTTGGTTATCAAAATTTTTTTTAACTTATATTTCTTAAGACTTTTTTCTTTCTTTTGTTTGTTTCTTTAAGTTTTAATTTCTAATATTTGTTTATTATTAAGTTCAGTAACCCTATTTTTGAGTTTTGTTACTTCTTATTGATGTTTTCCCTTCATGTCCTATATTTTCTAATGTCTATTAGCTCATTTTAAAATTATCACTTATAGTTCCTGTTTGTTTTGTGGGCATATCTTTTACAGCTGGTTCTCATAGTTTAAAAAGTTTGTCTTCTGATTTTTATTTTTGTCTAAAAGACCTTCATTGAGACTTAACCTTCATATTTTTTTGTTGCTTCAAATATATGTGTTTCCTGTTATTGTTATGTTTCTTATTTCACAGAAGAGAGAAAGAAACTATTTAGTTTATGGTGACTTTAGTTTTTTTAACATAAATTAATTTTTCTGATCTTTTGTATAAGGCAATGTTCAGGAACTCTTTTCTAACTACACAGAAATTTCTCTTCCATACTGTTGCTTTCTAGAATTTCCTTTTCTCTTTTTAATGTAGATCTTGAGTTTTCCTCTCTCTTGTCCTGTTCTACTTAATTTTGATTGAGTTCCCAAAGGTTTCTAGTGAAACCTCTAGTGAGGAACCTATCCAAAAGGGATTCTGAAGAGTCTATTTTGAGAGTTAGGGTCTGGGCTGCTGTGGTTCATTTAGTATTTCTTAACCTGGGCCCTAGCATTTGCCCAGTTTGTGGAGAGCAAACCCCTTCCCAGTTTCGGCCACAGTTCTCACGTTGGCCCATTATGTTTTGCAGATAATATCTGTTGGCTCTTTGATGTGACTTCTGTTTAGTTCCAAAAGACACCACCCTTATTCTGCTCTTTGTCTTCTTCCCACATAAACAGTAGTGCAGTGCTTGTCTTGTGGCTCTTGGTGTATTTCTCAGTTTATGAAGATACTTAAAACCTAGTTTTGTTGAAAACGTTGTTTATTTATTTTTGTTTTTACTATGTAGTTGCCTTCTGTTTTTATGCAGGAATTTAAGAAGATTGAAAAGTCTTACAAGAATCTGATGACATTAGAAAAATGTAGGCTCTTTTATAAAACATTACAATGAATGCATGGCATAGGTTTATTAAGTAGCCTTTTAAGAACCATATAGAAGACATATTTGGCCACATTTATTTCATTCATTGATGTTTTTTTTGCTATCACATGCATCAATAGCAAATAGTGGGTTTTAAGAGATATCACTAACAGATTATTGTATGAATTTTTAAATTTTTTTTTAATTTGAGGAAAACGGTGTTTAAGCACTATGAGAAAATTAAAGCTGTTAATACAAAATCATGATGGGTCTAGATGAAGTGTGGGTTAGATACAAAATGGAGGTTGCAAAATATAAATTACTCAAGCAAAAAAGAAAAAAAAGACATTTTAATTTAATCCACTATAAGCAATTTTTCATATTTAAACATCTAATAGGGATGAAGACACATATACACTCTCCAGTCTTCAGTATCTGCCCTTCTTCTGAAGTGCCATCATTTTTTTTTTCTGGTATTAAGCTAAGTTAATAAACTCCAGTTACGATGCTTTTATTTAATTTATCATTAATCAAATATTCCAATGAATAAAGTATGTTAAAATCACAAAGCCTTTATCCTAGTAGCATTTTTCTTGAAATGATTAACAAAGCTAAGCCTAGAACAAAACTCTTTGGAGGCACTTACTAATGTACAGCATAGTGTATATAGTCAAAATATGGTAATAGCATTGTACAGTGTCAGACAGTTGCTGGATTTATCATGGTAATCATTTCTTTAAGTATATAAATGTTAAATAACTATGATGTATACCTGTAATTAATATAATATTATATGTTAGCTGTATTTTAATAAAAATTTTAAAAATAAATAAATACATGCTTGCTTGCTGTTGGATTGACTGAATGACACCATGTATTGTATAGTACTCTATGGTTTGTGCCAAAGTATCCCCTATCATTTGATACATTTAATTCCCACTCAAGATAATAGTTAGATGTTTCATAGATCTGGAACTTTAGGTTCAGAGCAGGTCTAGGACTTACTCAAGCTTTCCAGTCCTATGTGTTTTGCTGTTTCTATTATTCTGTGGTTTCTAAATGGATGATTAATTTTTAGGGAGAATTTGCATTCATCTCCCTTTACTCTGGCTTAAGAAAAATGTGCTTTATGTGTAGGTATAATTTTCATAAATACATTTATCTTTACTTATGTTTCCTATGTGCTCACTTTATCACATTTAATGGTTCTCTATCTAATAAAGACATCTTCTAAGGAATATATTCAAGTGTTTTTTTTTTTTTGTAAGTTAATGGACTATAGAAAGCTAATGCTGATCACCTGACATGTGCTAACTACTTTGCTAAATTCTTTCACAGAATGTTTTATTCTTTAGCCACATCAACTCTATTACACTATTTATGGACTAACCACTCCTTATTTTATGAGTTAAATTATTTTCCCAAGGTCACACAATTAATTAATTAGAGAAACTAAATTCAAAATCATATCTGAGTTCAAATTAATGTAACTTTATTTTTTAAAAAAAACACTGTTCTTACTCCCTGTGTTGGGATGCAATGTATAAAATTTATCACACTCCATGTTTTACCAAGGTCTTTTAAATATAATATTTATTTTTTGGTTTGTTCCTTTTATGACTTGGGCAAGTACATTTTTATCAAATAGATTTTTTAAAGCACCATTTTTATACTACCATAGATGCTTTTGTTATCATGTCAGCTATATAGAATGTTTAAATGTACTAAGTAATCAAATGTTTGGCTTTGAAATAGCATATCTTTACCCCCTGATAATTATTTAAAGCATTTATTTCACAAGTGGTGCTCTTTAAGAATGTAAGTGGCACATATTTTTATCTTAGCTAGTTCAGAAATATTTCTGCATTGGTATTCTGGGAATCAGAGAACAAGTTCAGGGAGAAATTTTATAGAACAACACTTGATATTTCATGGGGTAGAATGAAATGTGAGTATGTGACTGAGTCCACTGAGTTCCAGAGGAGGGTTCATTTGAATGTAAAAAAGCAAGAGTCCAGTAATTCTGTAAGGGATTGAGAAAAATATGATCTATAGCTCAGGGAAGATAAAGGGACAATTTTATTTGTTAGAATGGTTTCACAGTATATCTGCTGTTTTCTCTTGTGATATGTATAGAAGGATATAAACTATAATATTATTCATTGCAAACATAGTGTAGAGGCTAAAAATGCACCACATACAGATGGCATTATAAACAAAATATTTCAATTAATTGATGACAAATGAAGCCATCATTTATAATGCCCCTTAAGAGAGGAATGAAAGAGTTAAGCTAAAAGGATTCCAGAGTCTGTCTGCCAGAGTTGAAAAATAAAAGCAGATATTGTAATGGAGTAGCAAAGTGTTCTTCCTTTTGGACCACACATTAGAAACCATCAGTTCCATCTAGCATAGTGGATAAAGGAAATGATAAAGGACCAGTGTCTAGCTAGGAAGCTGCACACAGAAAGGTACAATTGTAAAGATAGCTATGAAAACTGCTCATTTGGAAAGGATACTGAAACCTTACTTTCCTCCTTAGTTTTTCCCAGAGCAAATGACTGGATAGACTCAGTGTGGTTAGGAATAGGTCAAAAAACTTAAACATCTATTGCCATATCTTTAGAGGGGACAGTGTTAACATTAGTTGTATCATCTAAGAGGAAAGGACCAGAAAGACTCTGGTGAATTTACATAGAGATTACTCAGCAGATGTAGAGAACAGAGCAGGGGAAAATTGGAAGCTGGTGTAAGAGTTTGAAATTTTTAGAAAGTAACACAAATAATTCTAGAAATTATGTGGATTTAGGAGGACCTCACAGGAGCAGTGAGATTGAGGAAGATACTAAACAGTCTTTATGAACCAAAGTTCTTAATATGGGATTTTCTATGTTAGTTATTCATCCAGCACCAGATTCCATAAGTATAAGTTTAAGGCGAAGTGACCTTTGCACTGATGGTATAGGTGCTCAAGTATTGAAGTTCGGATGTGATGATATATATCAGGTTGGTGGAGTTAGTAGGTTACAATTTGAAGTTTAGAGTCAGAAAAATGTTTCTAGGTTACTTGGTTACATATCCTCTCTAAGCTGCATTATCTATCTACCTAATATTCTCCCTTAACCAAGCTTCTGAATGCTGATAATTCACCTTAGACAGCATAAAACTTGAACTATAAATGAGTAATAGCCCAGCAAACAAAGCAGCCAGTGGTAATTAGAGAGCTTTATGGAGATGTGAGGCTCACCGGTGCAAAATGTCAACAACATTAATAATGTGTTTGAGATGGAACCGTGAATCTTATTGCTGTGTTGTACCCTATAATCATTCAGTTCATCAACAAACATTTAGTAGAGTAAAATTTGGGGGTAGGCACTGTGCCAAAGACTAAGGTACAGCAATGCAGGAGAAAAGAGTCAATAATTACTCTCAGGAATTCACACTCTACTGAGAAATACACATGCAAAGACTCAGAATCATATGCTGATTCACTCTTGGAAAATTATAGGGTTCTATGAAAGAACATTGAAAGACTTCCTACTCCATCCTTTGGGGATTAGCTAGGATAGAAGAAGAAAAGACCAAGAGACGTGAACTGCAGTGATGGATGGCCTCAATATAGAGAGGTAGCTGGTGCTCTAGTAGACTGGCATCAATCTTGAACATTAAATGTTAATAAAGAAGTGATACATAAGAATAGCACAGTGAATAAAGATGCCAAACTCACTTCTCTACTCTGAGTTATTTCAGGTGTGCGATATACATGTGATTTATTTGAGAGAGCAGGAAAAAAATGGCATATTCGTAGAAGAGGTTTTCTAAGGGTATGGAGTTAGAAGAACAATTCTATGAGGAGAATGAAAATACAAGAGAATATTTGCCACACTGTAGTAGATTCCAGGTTTAAAAATAATGACAGAAATATTTGGGTAGAAGAAAGAATTATTAAACATGAAGAAGCTGAGGTAATCAGAGAGAATATTTGAACCACAATACTTTCGACTAGGACAAATTAATAAGAATAATGACAATCTGACAATTGCAGGTTAGCTAATTATAAAATTTCTAAACCCATTAGCTCCTACTCATTGTTGAACTATGGACATTTTTACCTCTCTGAAAGAAGTTATCCCTACCCTGAAAGCACTGTCTCTGAGGGAGTGTCATCTTGGTGCTTGACCAATGTGTTATAAACCTTGGAAGCTGTTCATAAGTTGCACAAACTCAGAGTTTTTCATAATGTTTCTTCTGAGACTTAGCACTTGGGCCCATGATTAACTTATCTTTAAGAATCACTATATATAAACATGAGAGCAATGGAAGAGAAAGAAATTCATGGGAGAGTTAAAAATAATTTTCTTTGAACTAAGCTAACTGTCCTAACCTGATTTTTTAAAAACCTTCTTCCTCTATTACATTTTTGGGAGAATATTTCAAGCTTGACTTCCATCTCATTTTTTAGTTCCTTCCACATTTTTCTCTCTTTTTACTCCCAGAATTTCAAGTAGCATTTTCAAACATCTGCTACATGACAGACATAGTGTTAAGCATTGCAGATATAACCATGAATCAGCCACAATTCCTGTCATTGAGGAACTTGCAGTCTTGTGAAAGAGATGTATAAATAAGTGCTTTTAATATCATATAATATAATAATTGTGCATTAAGTCTATGAGAACACATATCTATTAACCCACCTGCCCACGAGGCACTCAATACACATTTATCGAGTTCTATTTATGTGCCAGGAACTGCTCAGATGCTAAGAATGAACAGAACAAATACTAACCCATTTTTCAAGGAGCTGAGATTCTAACTAATTAGGATCTTCTCTAGTGGACAAAGGAGTGCCTTGGGCAGTCCACACAGTAGAGGTGACATTAAATTGCTTTAGAAGAATAAGAAGCACTGTACTGAATGGATGAAGAAAGTATATTTAACCTGGAAAACAGGGCAAAACATGGAGACACAATAATTCATGGAATGTCTGAGGATAGACAGTGAACAGAGAAAATATAATTAAAATGGTGATTGTGAAGTGTATCCACAGTACACTGGTCCTGTGGGTAATTTATCAGGAGCTCTAGAAGCAAAAAAAAAAAAAAATATATATATATATATATATATATATATATATATATATATATATATATATACACATATATTTTATATGTATATATATGTATATATTTATATATATACATATATATATATACATATATTTTATATGTATATATATATGTATATATTTATACATATATATATAACATATATATATTACATATATATATAACAAAATTAGGAAATACCAGTTAAATAAAAATTGAATAGATTTATTTACGGCAGAATTTCTTGCTGCCTTTGATATGGAAAAGCAAATGTGCATTTAAGAGAGACCTATAACTTGCATAATTAATGGATTATTTGCCCAAAGAGTACCTTTTTTATAGAGCATTTTTCAGGACTACCCTTCTATAGAGCATAACTTTGAAAATGATGGGCCAGAACAAGAGACCAGGCCAGCATACAGCTGCCAGTGGCGCTAGATAGGGTTATTTGAGTCATGCTACAAAAGGTTTTTGTGCAATATAATTTAGACTCTACTGACTAAATGGGTGTGGAAGGGGGACACAAAAGATTTGTGTCATTATTTTTCTTTGAATTAAACTACTTTACTTTTTAAAAACGTTTCATCCTGGAGCATTCAATACAAAGTGTATAAGAAATAATTTACTAAATATTCATATGCCTTGATTTGAAATGTATCAGTAGCTAATATTTTGACGTATTTGCTTTAGGTCATATTTTAAACAGCTAATTATTTCAACAAATAATTTTGAGTACAAAACAATTTTGAGTACCAGAAAAAATCAAGGTGCAGAATGTATTCTATAATACCACACAGAGTTTAAATACCTGCAAAATTTCTATATAATGTTTATAGATTCAAACACTAAATTAAAGACAGTAGATTTCTCTAGAGATGATGGGAAGAAAAGATTTTTAATTGTATCTATAATATTTAATTCTTCAGTGAAAATAAAAATAGTATATAAGCAAATAAGTAGTGCTTATTTATAAAGCTGGGTGATGACAAATCCAGTTTTCTGGAACTATAATTTGAGTCAATGATTTGTGGACATTTGAGAACAATTCCTAAAAGAAATAAAGAAAGAAGGATTGGGTAGAAGGAAGAACTAAACTGCAATTCAATTATAACAGGTTACCATCTGGTCCTGTAGAAACTTCTGGAGCTGGGATGACTCTTTAGAGAATCTCCCACATTGAGACAAGAGTGCTGAGTGTTGAGACTCTTGCCTTGGCTAGTAATAGGCTATAGGCTGATGCAGGGAAGGAGGTAAAAATTTGGGCAAGATAATTTACTTTAGCCAAGAGCAATTCCTGTAGTGATGCTCAGCTTTGAGTCCTCAGCTGCTAACACTTGCATCCATTTTTTATTGGCAAGGGGAGAAGGAGGGAGGCAGGGTAGGGTGAAATGAAATTGCCTTGGTCCTAAAAGACAAATCTGTGTAGTGAACCACAACATCCACTACAATGAGGGACCTTGTGCCATTTTATTATTGACTATTGGTATGTTTGAAATACTTCACACTTTTTCAAACTTTGGCATTAAATAAAAAAAGAATAAAAAAAGAAAACAAACCTGATTTCTAGTACTCCTTGAAGTTTTCCCTCAACACATACATACCACAACGCAACATAAGCCCCAGTCATAATATCAGGTCACTTACTATTTTATGTTTTCTGTTTTCTGCAACTGGAGATTCTGTTCTCTCCTTCTCTTTCTTCCCTGGGTTTCAGAATACTTTATTATGTATTTTAAGAAGTACAATTTATTCAGCATTTTAAAGTTTCATTACAGGAAAACTTCAGTTGGGTTTCTTGCTGGAACATGGCTGTTTTCCTGAACTGTCAATTCTGAAGTGATTCTAAAGAAAAATTACATTAATTACATTATTGTATTATAGTACTCTTTTTCTCTAATCATTTAATTTTTTCCTCCCTATGCTGCAATATGAAAAGCTTCAATTTTATAAAATTGTATTGTTTTATTTAATTTATTTTGTTAGTACCATAAAGTCTACATACTTGCTAAATCAGAGTCAGCAAACTATGGCCCAAGGGACAAATCTGAACTACTGCCTGTTTCTGTTGCACAGTGAAGTACATTCATTTACATATCGTCTATTGGTAGCTTTGCATAATTGACAGTCATGACACAATAGTGTAGCCTACAAAACATAAAGTATTACTATCTGGTCTTTCACAGAAAATGTTTACTACCCCAGTTGTAAAAGCTTTGACCATTTTTACATGTTGCTTTGAGAAAATCCATATGTGGTGGGTGCAGCAGTAAATAGGGGCTAATGTGGTTGGCCATTTGATTTATCTTTATTGTCTTTCAAATAGAAACTTAAAACTTACTAAAGTTGGTTGTTGGGGCAAAGCTTTTTTGCATCTCTAAAGAAAAACTCTAACTGCAAGAGGGTGAATTAAGCCTGTTGTCCTAAAATAATGTTTCAACCACAGCAGGGAACACATCAAGGAGAAACTGTTCAGATCTGCTTTTACGGTTTGTAGGCAATCAAAAATTACTGACTTAAATGAAAAGGATTTATATATGCATGTACACACATGTACACAAAGAAATAAAATACTATCTTCTTCAGGTGAGCTGACTGCTTGCCTTCTGTAAGAACAGATCCTATTGGAATATTACCCAGAGCATCTTGTTTGGTGCTGATATGCATTTGTCTCTATATTTTTTATTAATCATCCTCAAATTGTGTTTTATACCCTTCTCTAATAAAGTCTCATTTGAGAAATCTCATCAGCACACCAAAATCGATACATTGGATATATACATATTCATATATATATATATATATATATATATATATATATATATATATATATGAAAATATGCATGTAAATATAGATACAACTATGGGAATAAAGATGAATATACACATATATATTCTTCTGAATAGTTCTAGTTATATATTTATTTTTACTTGTTGATGTGGACTTTTATATGGGTCTCATGCCAATTTTTGATTACATGATCATTCTGAATAAGGTGATATCTATCCAGATCACCTAGGTGTTTATCTATAAATAGGATGAATTCATTTTTTTTTTTTCTTTAGTACTGTTTGTTTCTAACAATATCTTTTATCAGACCTTAAGCTCACCAGCTGGTTGATGCAAATTGATATAGTGAGTACTAAGGTGTGTTGAGGGGGTCGTCTATGTAAGCAGCCTAGCTATGGTATTTGTCTCTACTCTGTTTTTCTTGTTGAAAAGTCTCTGAGCTGGGATAATTTTTCTGCATGACATTTTTGCTTGACCAGAAACACTACATCTCTTCTGGTCAATTGAGAGGAAATTCCCATCTTAGGACTGCTTCCTGTGGCTGAGGATGCAGTTTGAACATGTGGCCGCCCCAAAGCAAAGATTCATCAATGTTGCCCATCAACAGTGTCAAGAAGGACTTCAAGTGCTGTTTCTTTCATATGTCCTCTCCTTTAGCTCTTACCTCTTTAGATTAAAAATCATACACAGATTTTTTAATAATCTCCTTTATTTATTTCCTGGTAAATTAGAGCTGTAAATAAGCCCCAGTTAAAGTTATACCTCCATTAGATCTCTCTGTACATGTAGGTGAAATCTTTGCAGTCTTGGCATGTACAATATATCTAGTAATGATATAAAATTTTTCCTTTAACTATAAGTGGAGTTTAATGGTGTTGGGTAGGGGGGCATGTAGTTAGATGCTTTGTTTATATTTTCATCTTATAATATAGATTTTAATTGGGAGATTTCCTCCAATATGTGCCATGTAAGCCCAGTAATTTTCAAAGCATCATCTGAAATAGGAACACAAAATTTAACACTCACAGTTTACATTTTGCTGAAGGAAACAAAATAATAAAAGAAAATAAGAAAAGAAAATAGACTTTTAGAGCCTTTCTTTAGTTTTTTTTATTGATAATATATAGTGTTCCCTTTTGATAACCAATTTTTGGGTTAATAATTTGAGTATATGATGGATTTGGAGAAATAAATAGAAAATATATTTTCTTATGATTTAGCAGTACCCCCAGCTATTTTAGCAATTCACATATTTATGTTGTGTTCTTTTAATTTCTTGGTGTCATAAATACCTCATTTGTGCTCTTTTATATTGATTTCAATAAATTGTGAGTAAAATCTTTACCATGTAAACATTTTATCCTTCGTAATCTCAATATTCAGTATATAATTTTACTCAATTAAAATACGTTTAAATACCCCAAAGAGAGATTTTAAAGACCAGGAAACCTATACTTTCTCCACATTGCAATCACCATGAGACATAAATAGTGTCCAAGCCTGGTCATTCAAAAGTCTTCCTATCTAAAATATGAGTCACATTTTCTTCTATTGACATTCATTTTATTCTCTTTTTTCCCCATTAATCAAAAAAGTTTCAGAATTTCATCCTATTCAATGCCCTATAAGTAGCATTTGACTTTAAAACTCCTGATTACCCTTCAGATGGTATTCATCTGCAAGCATGGCCTTTTGCTTAGAAAGAACATCAGGTAAGCATAGGACACACCTATTCACCTAGGAGCTCATTTTTTATTTTTTATTTAATATTTGTTAAAAGATACTAGTGAACCAAACTTCGGTGTCAATAGGCACATTTGAACACTGCTCTCCATAAGGTAGCCAGTTTCTTCAGGACTTTGTCAATGCAATTTAGAAATGCCACTTTGCTCAGAGTTCTCAGACATAGACTAGTGGGGATAGGGAAGTTCACTCTATCCAGGGATGGGGAACTTAGAGCACCTTTCATCTAACAAGAGGATCAAAAGATGAACAGCTGTGGAGTAGTCTTAACCTTAACAAATATTTACTACAACCCTTAAAGATGAGTAAAATCTGACTAATAGAACAGCTTAGGCACTTTTTAGTCCTCCATGGACAAATGACATAAAACTGTTCTAAGAACATGAGCTTAATTAAGAAACTTGAAGAAAAATCGCAGGGAGGCCGAGAAGCAGAATGAACTTGTTCTGACCAATCTGTTTTGCAGTGCTCAGATTATTAATTCCTTAGGACCCATTATGCTTCCTTATGAAAGATTCTTATTTTAAGGGATAAAAATATAACCAGTAAGTGTAAATGACTATACCTTTTTGGGGGGTGGGGGAGGGGTCAGGTTTATTGTGTTATAATTTAAATAATAAAATTTACCTTTCTGCATAATTTTAATTTGATAAGTTTTGATAAACATAGACAGTCATATAAATACCACAACCACAGTAAAAATATAGAATACAGGTTTCCCCACTATCCAAAATTAGAGTATTCCTATAAAAACTTTTGTAAGCTAAAATGGCATAAAACAAAGAGACAATTATCATTCATTAGTATGAAAAAAAAATATTGAGCTTCCCAGACCCAAAATTCAACGCACTCACAATGTCTTTTGTTCACCACAATCAAAACATTTAATTACATTCAATTTTATGCTAAGCATAACACTCTTATAAGTTCTTAGGCTTCCTGATACTTTAAGATACATCTTGCTAATGAATGCATAAAATAAACTGAGATAAAGCACAGATGCTCACACACACAGTTCAAGGCAATGGCACCTTGGCTAAGATGCTAAGTGTGGTTCCTAGGAAAGAAGTTTGGCAGAGTCACTCTTGCTCAGGGTGCTGCTGCCTCTGTAAATGGCTGCTGTAAAACAAATGCTGAATGCTGTTTTAGCTTGTTGCCTTTTGTCATAAAAGCAAAAATCCTCATTAGATTCCTTTGGTTACTAAAACAGGTCTTTTGTAAAAGCCAAGTGGCCTAATGCGAACTTTCAAAATGTTCTTTTTTTCCAGTCAATCCCCTTCCCCAGCCTTTGGTTCATAGCAATTATTGTACTGAAGTCTCTTCCAATAGTTTGATCTTTTCTAGAATGCTATTTAAATGGAATCATATAATATGTACTCTTTACGTAAGACTTTTGAGATTCACCCACATTTATGCATGTATTAGTAGTTCATTACTTTTCAATTCTGAGTATTTCATCATTATCATTGCACCACCATTTTTTATTTATTAACCAGTTGATGGACATTGAAATCATTTTCAATTTGGGGCTATTATGAATAAAGCTACTATAAACATTCCAGTACAGGTTTTGTTTGATAAGAAACTGAAAACTGTCTTCCAAAGCATTGTGTCATTTTGCATTTCTACCATATATATATATATAAGAATCTCAGTTGCTTCACATTCTTGCCAACATCTAGTATTGTCATTTTTTTTTTCAGTTTTAGCCATTCTATTAGGCATAAATGCATCTTGTGATTTTAAGTTGTATAAATTGGCATGACACCTAAATGTCATGTAGTAAAGCAGGTTGGATTCTAAAACAACAAAGGACATGATTTAAAAATCTGGTGAAACCTGAATAAAGTCTATAGTTGAATAATAATAATCTATCAATGTTAATTTCTTAGTTTTGATAAAGGGTTATGAAAGATATTAACCTGGTGAGTTGTAATGGGAAATTTCTATACTATTTTGCAACTCTTATAAATTTAAAAGCATATCAAAACAAATAGTTCAAAAAATGTCACACTGAGGAGGTAGAATTTAGAAACAATTTTCATAATTTAAATATTGAACACACTGTGGGCTTTGTGATAGTCTCATTGAATTCCCCACTCTGATCCCTTCAAAAATATGATGAATTGTGCCAGCTGATGATGCACTGCTTCATCAGGATACAACCAAATAGTATCCTCAATTGCAGCAACTTTGCCAGAATGGTATCTTTGCTAGAACTAATGAATACAGTTGCAAATACATGACTAGCAAACACATCAAATTTCCAGCCATTTGAAGATGGTGAATTAGAAATGATTTACATGAATGTGGGTTAAACAGTCTTATCTTAGGCATATATTAACTCTCTTATACTCTGTCATAATATAGTCCTAATGGCCCTAGATCACCTGGATATTATGCAAAACATTCCATTGGCCAACTTAATTGATGGCATCATATTAACCAGACAATTGAACACAAAGTGCTGAGTATTTTGGAGAACTCATTGTGTCTCATGTGCTCCAGAGTGTCAGAGAATTAGAGACATTTATGATGTATGTTACATCAGTGAAATTTTTAGAAGTATAGAAGTTTGAGGCATGTCACCATATCCTTCCTCAGTAAAGGACATATTATATCATCTTACCCATCTCACAACTGAGGAAAAAGCACAGTGTTTGGAGAGCTGCCAGGCTTGAGTAGGATCCAGGGCACAAAAGAACTATAGTCCAACTATTCCATTTGGCCTATTTTACTTAGAAGATTCATATTAGAATATTCCACTCTAATGGTGAATGTGCTATGCAGCATTTAATAAATTTTCCAATAGAAAAAATTACAATTAGACATCAGAATATCTGAATGAAGTTTCTGCCTTGCAGTGGAGAACTAGACACCGTTTAACAAACAGCTGCTGCTCTGTTAATGCACCCCAATAGAATGTCTGACCATAGACATTATTTAACCATGTCTTATCAACTCATAAAGTCATAAATTGGATGAGTTTTACAATTTCTTATAATATGCAAGTGTTATGCCCAAATAGCATAAGATGGCATAGCCATATGAGCAGATAGCTCAGATCACATATCTTTTACTAATGCTATACTCATGTTTCTACTTCAGTTTATACCTGTGACCACATGAGGAAATTCTTTTTGAACAGCTGATAGAAAAAGAAAAAGTCCAAGCGTCAGACATTTGGTTATCCATATGTATGGTAAGGAAAGTGATCCAAGATAAGAGTGCAAATAGACTAATGAGCTATGGCAAATGACTGGCTGAATATCTATGGGCCTAGAAGAAGAAAGTTGAAAGACTGAGGACAAAGAGACCTGGAAAAGAGGCATATGGATGCACCAATGGAAGTGGTCACAATGTTTGAAGACTTTGGTATTGGTCAACTCTTATCATCCACCATCATCCACCATCCCATTTCTAATACAATGAGCTCATGAATGGAAAAGCCCTTGAGCCAGAGGTAAAAGTGTTCCCATTTACTAAGAATAATATCCAACTATTTCGGCTAAACATTGAACTGTCAATGACATAAATCAACCTTATACCCTAATAAGATATTATCCACCCAGAAGACATTGATGGCATGTCTATTACACTGGATCCCTCCTACTTTAAAAGACAACTAATCATCTTGACTTGAATTAGCATGTATTCTGAGTAGAGATTTTTCTTTTTTTGCACACACTACCTGAGCTAGCATACCATCTACAGATACAGTGAATATCTGATGCAGCAACACAGAATCTTACATAACAGGATCAAGAGATCAACTTTATATCAAAGGAGTTACGTTAGTGGATACATGACCAGATGTATCATACTACATATGATACTACCCCAAATTTGCTTCCTGGCCCAACTGGGATACTAGGTTGGAGATAGAAACATGTGACATCTTCAGTAAGTAGAAAAACAAGTTCAGGAACTACAGGGATAGGAATAGAAGTAAACTTTCTTATCACTTGCAATAAACCTTGTTGAAAATTTGTACTTTTATTCTCTATTGCCTTAGACTCTGTAGCTCTATAGCTTCTAGTTCCAAAAAGGTAACACTTCCAGCAAGAAATGTAGTTAGAATTCCATTCAATTTTATTTTCAGACTTCTACCTATTTACTTCAGGTTTGTTGTGCCAAGAGATCAGAAGCAAAAAAAAAAAGACAACATTCTGTTGGGGTAATTCACCCTATCTGGAGGTTGTAAGAATTATGGGACAGGAGTAAATAAATTTGGAACATAGGTAATCTTTTTGGGAGTCATTTGGTACTTCATTACTCATTCTGATAGTAAGTGGACAGGTATACTAGCTATTCATGAAAAGAGTTCTGTTACAAAAATAAAATTCACCTCATTAATTATGCTACCTAGACCAGAAGGGATGATACTCAAACATAATAGAATACACAATGGGAATACACAATGGGGCAGGGATGATAGCCAAACATAATGAGAATACACAATGAATTTTAAAAGACAGAGAAAATAATATGATGAGCATAAGGTGTGGCTTTGAGGTCTATCAAATAATCTTCACCTTCTAAGTTACTTAGGAAAAAGAGACTACCTGGAATTCTGAAGTTAATATTCCTTAGAAGAGATGAACTTACTATATATAGTAAGTGAATCTGGGTGATAAATGGTGGGGACCATAGTATATGTCGTGCTATACTGTCCAAATGTCCCCTTTCATAACTAGGACACTCATTGCCATGGCTTCTGGAATTATGGCCAGCTAATGGCTCACAGGTAAGTACCTCTCTGGATATTACTATCTGCTGAAGGAAATACATTGCTCAAGTATACATCCCAAATTTTGCTGGTAAACTGGTGGTGCTCCAAAAGCAAAATCATGAAATAAATTATTCCCATAATGACTGATTTCAAGGTTTTGACAATTTAGTGACCAGTTTGCAAAATTCTTGGGACATATGTGAAGGTCAAATCTAGTTCCAGAGTGCTTCTGTTACACTGATTCACCATTTAACCTTCCCTTCTATCCAATCTTGTTTCCCTCCCCTTTATAGTCACCATTATGAGAAAATCTCTGATACATTTTTTTAACATAAATCTACATCTCAGAGTCTGTTTTCAAGGAACTAGATATAGGTTCTGTAGAAACAGGATAAAAATATTTATTCTTTCTTTATGAAATATTTTTTCCTAAAATAAAATTTATAATCTAGGAAGCAAAAGGTGAATTATTACATATTTTCCACATGCTTAAAGTACCAATAGAAATATAACTTAATGAATTTAAAAAGCAACAGAAAAAAAATTACAAAATAATTTAAAGATCCATGTTAACAGTTCAAATGCACCATGTTTATGTGGTAGACACACTCTCTGTTTAAGACTCAGAATGGTATCCTGACAAGTTTACACTTCCATTTCTATAGGTGCACATAAGAAGGTATTTAAATATGCTTTCATCCTACATTTTTAAAAATATTAGCACCATCACCTAAAAAAAAAAATTGTGATCTGGCCATAATGTTTATTTCACAATATAATAAATAGTTTTGTGGAAACTTCATTTTGAATTTCTAAGGGAATAAAAAATAAATAAATAATTTCCCTGAATTCTGCTCCCATCAACAAGAATCTAATTTTGCCAGAACATTATGAAATGCAAGATAGTTAAGTCTTTTTGGAGCCTTTGACTGGCAGAAAAGGATGGAAATTGTCAGATGCCTGATGGCTAATCTCAGATTTCAGCTGTATAGTATTTCTAAATGTGATATTAAATAAATTTTGAGGAAAATAGATTTTCTACCCTTCTACTTCTCATTGCTTAAACAAATTTTCAGGATGTTATACCTAAAAAAAAATAAATAAATACTATTTACCAACAGTCAGAAAGATACAATAATAAATATAAATAAGACTAAAAGCAAAATGTAAATCATTCTGTATTAAGTCCTTAATATGCCTCCTCCCTGACAATATTTCTTGTATGTAATTATAAAGATATAAATGAATATTTTAATAAGATTCTTTTACTAATCTTAGAAAATGAATTTTGGAATGTACCAATTTCAAGGGAAAAGAAGATACTTACAAAGAGCATAATTAACCTAATTTGAAAAAAATTCTGAAAATTTTACTCACTTCATGATGCTCATCTGAACGTCTAAAATCCTGTCCTGTTTATGAGAATGAATACCTAAATCTATGGTAAGTAGTGTATAAAGAAGAGAGAAAATAACACCTTTTGAAACTCTATAGTATTATAGACACTATATTATACATCTTACAAGTGTTATTTCATTAATCTTCTCCCATATCACTGTAAGCTGTTCTAGCTCCTTCTGATGGATTGAAAAATAAATGCCAGTAATTTGTCAAAGTTATATAGCTGTATCTTCTCTCCCTGTATCTGATACTTAAACACCAATAGGCCTTGGGCATCAGTTTCCTGACAACATGACATCTCTACCAATCTTCACTTTCTAAAAGCTTTCCCTAGGCCAATGGCTCTAAATACCATTTTATTAGTTATCTATTGCTCTTTAACAAATTATCCCCAAATTAGCAGCTTAAAACAACAAATATTCATTGTTGCACATGGTTTATGGGCATCAAGACTTCATCAGTGGCTTAGGTGGTTTTGATTTCAAGTCTTATGAAGTTACAATCTAGCTGTCAGCTAATGTAGAAATTATCTGAAGCTTTCACTAAGTCAGAAAATCTGTTTTCTCATGTGGTTATTGGAAATAGGCCTCAATTTTTCTTGACAAGGGCCTCTTCATTGTATTGCCTGAGCAAGTATTCTAAGAGACTAGGTAGAAGCCATAATGTCATATAACATAGCCATAGAAGTGACATATTATTTATTACTTTTTCCATTTTCTATTGTTCACACAGACCAACCTCAATACAAAGTGTGAAATGTCAACAAAAGGGTGTAAATACCAAGAGGCAAAGATCAGGCCCAGGTAAAAATAAAGCTCTTTGAATTTAAATCCTTAAGTACATCTTCTCATGTTCAATTTCACTTTAAATCTGAAGACTTGTGAGTCTAAAGAGATAACTCATCTCCCCTACACCTTAGACAAAAGACATACACACATCTCTGAAATAAGCCCCATTCTACCTTGGGTTTATGCTGAGCCAGCTGAGGAGCAATGCTCTTAAGCTTCTTAAGCCTTATTATTTGTTGAAGAATACCTGTGAGCTACACTCATAATCTTTAGTGGACCTGGTACCTGACAGAATGATATTCTGATGCACTACCTTTGATTTTTCTGAGGTCTGAGGATAGGGTTTTACTGTCATATCCTAGGCTTTATTTTAGTACATGTTTTCCTAGCAGTTCCCTAGGTTTGATAGTTTTTTAGAAGGCATTTCTTAATTTTAGCATTGTTTTATCGCTGGAGAACCTGAGAATATTCAGCACCTGAGAATATTAAGTTTCAAGCCCTTTCATGTTTAACAGTCCTTTTAGTCTTTCTTTTTCATTTCACACTTTACTATGAGCAGCAAGATGAGAACAAGGGGTACCTCTCACACTCTGGCTGAAAATCTTCTTTGCCAGATAACCCAATACATTAGGTATGTTTTCTACTTTCCTTGTTAATGTAGGGAATGGTGTTGCTAAACATCCTACCACTACGTGAAAGTATCTCCTTTGCTTCAGTTTCTAAGAGGATTTTCCTCACTTTTATCATCATGGCCTCCTCAAGAGCCATGCTTCTTCTACAAAATTTCTGTAAGGATTTTTAAGCTTTACTAACATCCTTATCAAAGTCCTTCTTGCTTCCATTCACAGATTTGTTCCAAAACCATTCCCACATTTTAAAGTATTTGTTAATACTTAAACATCTCTGGCACCAAAACCTGTATTAGTTAATCAATTGCTGCATAACAAATTACCTTAAAATTTTGCAGCTTGAAAACATTTATTAAATTACACATTTCTGAGGGTTGGAAATCCAGAAACAGCTTAGCTGGGTGGTTTTATTAAGACTCTCTCAGGAGGTTGTAGTCAAGCTATTGACTAGAGTTGAGGCCATCTGAGGGTGTGGCTAGTGCCAAAGGACTTGCTCTGAAGATAGCTCAATTATGCAGAAGGCTCTTTTTCTCACCACATGCACTTCTCACAGGGTTGCTGAGTATCCTCCTAACATGGCAGTTGGCTTCCCCAAGAGAAAGTGACCCAAGAGAGGGCAAGAAAGAAGACAAATATTTTTTATAATTGTGATGGTTAACTTTATGTGTTAACTTGGCTGGGCTACAGAGTCCAGCTAGCTAGTAAATCATTATTTTAGATTTTTTTTGTGCAATTGCTTTTATACGAGATTAACATCTAAATTAGTGGACTTTGAGTAAACAGATTTCTCTCTCTGTCTCTCTCTCTCTCTCTCTCTCTCTCTCTCTCTCTCTCTCTCTGTCTCTCTCTCTGTCTCTCTCTCTGTCTCTCTCTCTCTCTCTCTCTCTCACCCCCGCCCCGCCCCGCTCCATCCCCTCTCTCTCCTCTGATAAACTGTTGTGTGCCTCTGGAGAACAGTGACTAATAACCTAACCTCAGAAATGACTTACCATTCTTTCGCATGTTTTATTGGTCACACAGATCAACCCTGATAAAATGAGATAGGAGACCAAAAAGGTTAGGAATACCAGGGACCAGGAATCATTTGGGGCCATTTTGGAGAATGACTACTACAACTACCTATAATTTAATGAGACCCACATTTATATTTTCAACGACAACTTCTACTTTGAATTATGAATTTTTAAATCCAACTGCATACTTAATATTTATAGTTAAGTGTAAATAAGCAATAAAAGTTTAAGAGAACTTCTCACTCATTTCCCATCACTATCACCTAACTTATTAATCGACTGGTATTTTCAATTACAATGAATAGCACTATAAATTGTTTTGCTTCTCAGGCCAAACTTTGATTTCTACCTTGGTTCTTCTATCTGTCTTATGTTCCACATCTGATTCATGATTCTGTCAACTCTATTTTCAAAACATCCTGATAACATCCTGATTTTTCACTTTCACAACCTTTATAAGTATCACTCTTGTCCAAGCCACTATCATCACATACAAATGAAATCATAAAAAAAAAGTGTTATGGCACATGTGAGAACAGGAACCCACAGAGCTGAATCAAAGAGAATTATGAGCTTTTATTAGCTGGCGGGTGACTGACTCTCTACCATGCAGGGTTAGAGGAGATCAGCCTCTAGCCCCTACAGGAGGCAGCTTATAAAACCTCCAGCTACATCCTTGAAATAGCAAGGAAGCAGTTTACAGAAAGTAGAAATTAGCAGTTAAAGTCTTGCACAATGATTATTTGGGGGACTCTCAGAGTAAACAGGGCTAGCAGACAGCTTCATTATCTTCACTTTGAAATGTTGTGTCTCTTTGAGGCTAGCGCCTGGTGATATCACTTCCCTGTGACTGATTTACTGTTACTCCTGAGGGTCTGCCCTTAGAGATTTCAATTTCAGTAATGAGAGAATTTTCACTTTTACAAAAGAAATACTTCTTTTTTTCTGTTACTATCAACAAGGACCTAAATTTGTCGGTACAGTTTGAAATACAATATTTTTAAGATTTTAAAAATTTTTTCTATGACTGCATACACAGATTATGTAATGCCTAACATTCAGTTTGTGGGGAGACACTGATTTTGGTATCTTAATAGAGTTTCTGAATTTGACCTCAGCATATTCTGATGGGGGAATCAAAATTTTTTATACAGACATTTTCCTTTTACTTTGTTTCAGTCCCTCTTGAACTATTTGTCAACTGCAACTTGGCATTTTGAATGGGAAGGTGTCACTATTCATCAAATTAAAATGCACATACAAACGCATTTTAATGTGCAATGTACACTAAAAAGCCTCCTTCAGAAATTACATACCCTAGCTTTACAATGTAATTTTTGCATTAAGGCATTTTATCATGATAGCATTACCAACTCTAATTTGTTTATTTCTCTTTCTCCATATAAAATTAGTCTTCTCCCAGACCAGCAAGTATTTTTTTTTCTTTATTAATAGCACAAAGTGAAAATAATAACTAACATGAGAATGGTTTGGGCCTTTGAGTTTTTAATAAAGAGAGTAAATGGAGTAGAAAATGCTTCTGGGTAACCATATAAAATTCTGTATGGGACATGGATAAAGACCTTCCTAAGTGGTCTTTATGTAAGTGCAGCCTGATAAAGGCCTCTTCTAAGAAATGAATGTTCATACTTTATGATACAGACTAAACTTATTAAGGATGTAAAAAATTTGATATTACAAAGATTTAAACTGCTATTTCTGTGGATCAGGAGTTCAGAAAAGGCTTAGAAGAATAACTCTGACTCAGAGTCTCTCATTGGGTCATAGTTGAGCTGTTGGCCAGGCCTACAGTCATGTGGTGCTGGAGGACCTGCTTCAAAGCTCATTCAGTTTGTTGTAAGCAGCCCTCAGTTCCTCGCTGGCTATGTTCCTTGCCATGTAGGTGTCTCCACAGGGCTACTCACAACATGGCAATTTGTTTCCCCCAGAGAAAGTGATCTAAGAGAGAGTTCCAGACATAAGCCATAATCTTTTTTATAAATTAATCTAAGTGACATGTCATTAGTTGTGTTGCACAGCAGGTCCTCAAATAATGTCATTATATTCAATGTCATTTGGTTATAACATTGATAAAAAAAAAAATAGATTTGGAGCTGGGGCCACTGTCTGTGTAGAGTTTGCATGTTCTCCCCACGTCTGTGTGGGTCTTCTGGAGCACTCTGGTTACCTCCCACATCTCAAAGATGTACATGTGAGGCGACTTGGAATGTCTATTTTGTCCAAATCTGAGTGAGTGTAGATGTGGGTGTGAGTGCACCCTGCACATGCAAGGGCGTCCTGTTCAAGACTGAATCCCACCTGGCACCTGAACTACCAGGAAAGGCTCCAGCCACCTTGATCCTAAACCAAGCAGCCTGCAAAAGAATGATCTTATTTATTTTTTAATCTTTTTAAAATGTAGATATAGCTCACATTAATTTTGATGTTAAAATTCGAGTGTTTGAAGTCTTCCTTTAGAAGTTTGGTGAAGTTTTTGTGCTAGAAGTATGCTATAGGAACTCTTGCTCACATCAATTTGCCTATAACAAATTTGGTTTCATTCTATGGTGTTTTGCTTAAAGTCACAGTTTCCAACCCACACTCAAGCTGAGTACAGTAAAACTCTACTTCTTAGGGAAAGACAATTTAGTAATATGGGGTAACGTGCTTAAAGATGATACATGACAGGATGGATCCACCTGAGTGGGAATCAACTCCTGCACCAAGAGAAGTAGGGTCCTTGATTGTGCACAGAAAAGAATTCTAGCATACCAGAGTTAGAGACAAAAGTAAAATTTGTGAGAAAAGGAATAACACTCCATAGACAGAAAAATGGTATCTTTTCAAAGACAGAAAATAAAAAAGCCCCCGAGTGTCCATGGAATTCAGTTTAAATCCACTTTTCTTTCTATGTACTATTGATGCAGGGAGGAAGCAAAAGAATTAAAATGTTAAACCAAGCTATGTTCAGAGACTGCAATATACTGATCATCTCTGTAGCCAGACCAGGAGGACACTTCCAGAACAAAGAAAGATTTCTGCTGAGATTGCTAACAACTCATTCTCCACACTGTGAAGGGAAAGCGGGATGGCGGGTGGGGAGAGTCTTTAAGTGGCTGCCCTACACAAAATAAAATTGTTCGTTCCCTATGGTTAAAACCATGGGTAACCTATAAATTAAAGGCTTGGAATTGCTACATTTTCTTACCTTTTCACTCTATATACTCTTCCCCTTCCTCACTGTATGTCCATATCAAAGGAAATGAGTTAACAAAGTCTTAAACTATAACTAAAGAACTAAAGAATGATATACAAACTGAATTCCCTGAACACCCAGAGTCTCTCTTTCTTTTCCACTGAGAGGAGACCCTGCTCTGTCTGTGGAGTGTTACCCCTTTTTTAATAAACTTTTCTTCTGACTCTAACTTTGATGTGTGTTAAATTCTTTTTATACCCTTCATCAAAAAAATCCCCTTCTCTTTCTGTTCAGGGCTTGGTCTCCCTGCAACTCAGGGAAATTTGCCCTGTGCTGCATCATAATATACAGTTATAAAGCATGAGAAAGTACTTGTTAGTAATCTCAGCAGAAATCTTCCTGTAGGTTCTCATTGTCTAGCTGCATGCTGTTCAGCCAGTTTTCTGTGTCTAGCTGCATTTAGTAGGCTCTGAATACAACTTCATTTAATAATTAGTTCTCATGTCTCTTCCCTATAACAAAACCACCACAGATAATCACCCACTTTATTTTATCCCTGGCCCAGATGTGGTAACAGTTCTGAAATGTTAGCCAAGCCCTCATACAAGGATTGGAACCAACTCTGAAAGAAGACAACATTCTTTCTCTGGCTGTTATGTCTGTGTAAAACTTCTTGCACAGCCTCATTCTGAAACAACCAAAAACTCACAGGAGGAAAATGAAACTCCAGACTTTATCTTGTAGCCATTTTCTAGTGGTTTTGAGAGCAATCTCTAAAGCCAGACTCTTTAGTTCAAATACTGGCTCTACCACTTAATTGCTGTGAAACTTTGAAAAATGATTTAAATTGTATATTTCTTAAATCTCTCATCAGCAAAATGCAAATAATAAGAACACCAACCAAGTAGATCTGCTGAGATGTTTAAGTGATTATACATAAAGTGCTTAAAATATTGTCTTATAGATAGTAAATCTTTATTACAAATAACATTATTTTTATTGTCATTATTATTTTAACTTAAATCACATTCACCTACTAGTTTCAATCATGGTCTGTGAAGCGGACATTCATTCCACTAGAATAAGAACTTGGTAATGAGCCAGATTCTGTTTTAAGCATTGGACATTCAATAGTGAACAAAGCAATAAAAATTCCTGCCTTTGGGGCATTTCTATTTTTTGTGTGTTTTCTTCACTTCAGTCTCCTCCATTTATTAAGAAGTTAAAATGGGGACTATAGTAACTGAGAAGGCTGGAGGGTCAAGCTGAAGATACAGAGAATGTGCTACTTGAAGGAATATGTCTAAATGATTATATATGTATACTCTGTCGCTCTGCTCTGCAAGTTTCTAAAAAAACATAAAACAAGTCTTGGCTTTGCCAGTGATGTTGCAGGAACCGAAACCCAGCAGAGGAAATTGGACGCTCAGACAACTTTTTTAGAAAAAGGAGAATTTATTGCCAATGGAGCGTTTGGTGTTAATAGCACCAAAGCATGAGCTCCTCTTGGTTAGATTTCTTACAGTTTACATACCTCTACAGTGTCCATGCAAGAGGCACGTGATTCTTTTGTCTGAAGTTCTACTTGCACCTTGTGACTCAAGATGGGAAGGAGGAGTTTCAGGTGAGGGCTATAAGAAGAAAAAAATTCCTAGATCTCTGGTCCTATCTATTTACAGATCCTTTGCTTATAGATGTGGCAAGAGTTTCCAGAAGGCCATTTAAAGATCTATAGGGTGCGGTTAATCTATAACTAGCTGAGTCGGTCATTTCTGCAAGCCCTTTCCTTTGCATTTTTTCAGATGCTTCCTCTCCTCTCAGTAACATGTAGTGTCAGTTTGAGCAAGTCTTTCTTCTTTCTCTAGGTGTTTAGTATTTGCAAAATAAGGGTAGGGGATCGTAGTCTAAGCCCTGACATTTTTTCTTTCTTTTTGATCTTGACTTAAGCTTTGATTGCCTAGCTATCCAAGTCAATGAAACATCCACGTGAAAGAGTATTTCTGCAGAAACACATTGCCAGACATAGAACTAGATGTAGAGCCTGGTTTCCTCTTGCAACTAAGGTGCCATTGTTTTGGAGCTCTTGGTTTATTTCAATAACTGACCATTTAGCTTGGTTTTCTTTTCTAGAGCTTTAAATTTTTGCTCTTATGTTTTAAATTAACCATTAAAGAGTGAGCCCAGGAATCTTTAGGCTCCAACTCTTGACTTCAACGAAACTAGAATTCAGGCTCATTAGCACACTCTCTCTTTGTCTCTCTTTGTACCTAGGACTTCACTGTGTGACCCCAAGTGTGGTATGTAATTGTTACATTACGTAATAATGTAAAGATACATTATGTTAAGTAATTACATAATGTATCTTTTTAAAATTTTCTGATGGTTATTGCTGAAAGGCATTTGCAACCATCATAAGAACCTCAAGGGCTGGCCCTGCCACAACACTGGTCACTGATAGGCTGAGACCAGATCAAAGGACTAGGATTGTACTATATTCATGTTTTAAATTTTTTTAAAAATTGTCTTCCATGGAAAATTGGAATTCCTTTGGGAAGCTTCCAGAATTCTGCAAATATTTTATTGGAATTTTACCTAATTTATTTACCAATATTTTATTTATTTTAAAAATCTTCAATAAAAACCTCGTGTATTCAAATGGACTCTTACAAAATATTAGTAGATTAGTTTATATGAATTAAAATTTATCCCTAGTATTTTACTTATTAATAAAAAATACAAATCTAAACTTAATAAATAAATCGATAATTTTTTACTTTATTGTTTTCTACATATTGCAATTGTGTATAACACTAAAATAACTTTTTGAATTTCATTTGTCTACATAATTATGACTAAAATTTTGAGCCATTATTTGCCAGAATCTGCATTAAGTGTTCCACAAGTAATATTTTATTGCAATTTATTTATTTATTAATTCATTCATTTATTTAATATTTTTTTATTTTTTAATATATAATGGTGACATGATTAATGAAATCCAATAAGTTTCAAGTGCACATTCAACAGTAAGTTATATATATGTGTGTATTCACCACCTATAGTTACATTTCTTTCTGGCAAGTATATTGTTACCAAATTTAAGGGGTTCATTTTGCCTGCATGCATCAAAGCCAAGAGACATGGATAGGAGTTTGCAGCAAAAAAATAGAGAATTATTTAAGAAAATGATGCCAAGACCAGAGACACAGGTGAGTTAGTATTTGAAGACCTGGCTCTCCAATGGGCTCTAGGGGATAAGTTATGTAGGGGAAAATTCATTAGTAGCTAAAGGAGTTGGGGTCATGGTCTCCACTGATTGTTTTGGACTAGGGTAAGAAGCAGTTGATCATTGCATCAGGTCCTGATGTCAGTCCTGTATCCTTCTGTTCAGTTTCAAGGGTTTGTTCTGTCTTTATGGGTGTGCAACTGCAAGATATTTTCTTTAGTTTTAAGAAACTCTGTTTCTGTGGTCAACAGACCTGAGGCTTTGCTTCTAAGACTGTTTGATGCTGACCTAAGGTCTTAATGATTAAGGGAGTGGTCCTCCAGTATGCAGAAGGATAAAGAAACAAAAGAAGCAAGTGAGCCCAAGGCCAGTTTGAATTAAGAAGAAAGAGAAGAGAAAAAGTCATTTTTAAAAAGTGAAGATTTGCACGGTTACAATATATTTTTTTCAGAAAGTGAAGAAACTAAGACAAAAAAGATTAAATAACTTGTCTAAGGTCATATAACTTATCGTGGCATAGCCAGCATTTTAATTGAGGTATGAAAATGTGTTTTTTAACTACTACTACTGCACTCTAATTATTTTTAGGATCTCTTTTTAAGATAACCACCACATTTATCTACCTTCTTTTGTATTATATAGAAAACCAACTCTTAGTATTGGAAGGTGAGTGTCAATTGACATGATTGATTGTAAACATTTCAACATAAATGTCTGCCCAAGAGACATGTTAAATGTATTGTTATGATTTTAAGCAATTTAATTATTTGTTTCTGTTTTAGGCTAGCAATGAGTTGCAAAAAGATATTGCCTCTATGTTCATAATTATCTCTTTCTGCTTTCCATCTATATGGTTACTATTTAAGTCCCGTACCTAATGCAGTGAATATACTTCTGCTCCTTTTGCATCTAGTCTCATCCCATACCTTTCTAGATTCTTCTATGTCTATGGAACACTAATTTATGTTAAACTATAGTTATCTGTGATAATATCTCCCTTTCTGGAGCAGGTTTTCTATCTAAAATCCTTTAAGAAAGTAAAGAGGGAAGATCAAAGTTTTTTTCTGAGTCTTTTGTTCCTTAATAATCAGCTTAAAATCAATATCCAAAAAGGTGTATTTTGCAGTGGCAAACTCTGCTTCCCTTGACTGACATTGTACTCAGAGGGCAACTGAAACTGGGCCTTGTGCTGTATGTACCACTCAGCCAATAGACCAGCACAGGAGTTGGGCTATTTAGAATAAGCATTTATTGTCAGAGCACTGGTGATCTGAGAAAGCAGTAGTGGGTATTTAAGGGGAAATGTGGGTATTATTCCAGGAACTGCTTAATGGTTGAATGGGAGGTCTGTTGTGCTTTATGGAGTCATCCCTCTGGCAACGTGGTAGGTTTAGCAACGTAGGAACAAAGGTGGGCATAATCTGGAAGGAATGTTTGATCATAAAGACTAATCAGTAAGCATAAGAGCATTAATCATAAGTTTCAGGGCAACTTTATATGGCAGAGGATGTTCCAAGCTCTGGGTCAAGCTGCAGAGGACAATCTATTATTAAGCTACAGGGTAAGGAAAGGTGAGATGGGAACATTGTGAGGCCTCTACTATAAGTATTCCAACCAAGCACTTCTTCAATTCCAGGCTCTTCTTCGCCATGGCATAAGCACCGATAAATGCTGGTTGAACAAAACTGGCTGATTATTTCAGTCATTGTTGAAAATTGAATACCAATTCTTATTTTAACTTTTAATATATAAAACCAGAGTGAGAAAACACATTAAGTTATAATGATGTAGTAAATCTCACTCAGTTTCAAACCTTTCTTGAACTTACTTCGTTGACTTACAATAAGTGAACAATCAGTAGATCTGGAGACTTAAAGGAATTTGTTGAACATGCCTAAGTCTAAGATTTAAACTGTGCATTAATGACTAGAAATCTGAGGGAAGTGGTTTTCTAAATTGTAAATGTCACATTTCTTGTTTTCTTCAGCTTGATCAGCTTACAGTTGAGCAGCATAATTAATAGCTACTATTTTTGTAAATTATGTGAAAAGCAGTATTTTGTCTAGCTCTGTAGGTGGCATTAAGCAGCAAAACACTTTATTTGTCATTATCCTGATACCAGTCAATGAAGCCATCAGGCAAATGAAACTGCTTTTGTGATAAGCAGCACAGTAATTGAAAATTGTCATTTCGCCCCCCAAGAAAAATCTGAAAGTTTTATTTCAACATTTTTCATATCATCAGTAAGAAATGAATATTTATAAAACAAGAAAAAGGGCACCATCAGGATGACATTTTTCTCAGTGAATAATACAAAACAAAGACAGACAATAAAACAATAATTCAAATTTAAACCTGAGTTCCTGTGGTAGCATTAGTTACATAGGCATTTATTCAGTTCTATAGGCAAATGTGATATCGGAGAGAAACACCCCCTGGTTCATTTGGTTGGGGGAGTCACTAAACTAAACAGGTAGGTGTTCTGTTTTCATTAGAATCCAGCAGTTAATGTGCTGGAATTAATGACTTCTTAGTTATCCAGGCCTGTGGTCTGGAACAATGGGCTGCAATTATCTATCAGTTGAGGATAACCTTGGGCTATAAAACAGTATCAATTTTACCCCCCAAAGCTATGAATTCTAGATCAAGATGGTAAACTGAGCTTACAAGTTAAACTTTGTTTTCTCTCCAGATCACACAGGACCACAAAAAAGTTATTTGAAAAATAGTAAATTCACAATTGTGTCCAAAATAGGAGATGGTATTTTTGAAGACTAAAAAAATTTTGAAGCATTTCTAGATGATAAATCAGATATTACCTGATTAATTAAGAAATCAATCAAAGATGATCAATTGCTATTTAAGAAAAACACAAATGAAAGAAAAAAATTAATGAACTAGCATACAAATTCTATTAAGAACTAAAAGAATTTTAAATAATTCTGATTTGTATCATCAGAGAAATTACAGAGAATATTAAATTCACAAAATGTAATATGTTGTTTAAAAAAGGAAAAATACAAAGCAAAATTTAGAGTCTATGGAATTTAAAAAAAATTATTTTCAAAATTGTGAAATTAATAAAATATATAATAGTAGATTAATAATGAATTCAGAACAAATTAGTAATCTGATATGTAAAGTCAAAAAATTTTTTACATGTGGATAGGAAATATATGAGAAAATATTAAAGAAATGGAAGAAAGACCCAGAGTAATGTATTCATAGGCAAAGCTACAATCCTATACCTAACCTGTTTCTTTCTTCTCTGCCATAGGCAACATGCTTTAGATTAAATTACCTCTGGTTCTAAATTTCAAAAATTTTTTTAGGCTGGTGAAGTTATCTTTTTGCATTCATTTACTTTTTTTTTTTTTTTACTACAGTCAGATGATATTTAATGGATATTTATAACATATATTCCATTTGCAGATACAAAGTTTACTTGTAAGTAGTGAGATAATAAAACTTTTGCTGTTTTATTCAAATAATTTTCCAATTCTGAGAGTGAGGAGTATCTTAGCATAAGCTAAGCTACACTGAAGAACAGTATCTCAACATTTTATTTCTTATTCATGCCCCATGTCTAATATGTGCTATGTATGGTAAGGAGTGTGTTTTAGCTTCTCATACAATTGTTTAAAGAATAAAATAAGTTAATAAAAACAATACTTAAAATAAACCCTAACATTTAATAAGTACCCAATTAATATTAGTTATTAGAATAATTATAACCATTTTGCATCTATGGCAGTTTTGGCTTTCTATGTTGTTATGTTGGTAATTATATAAAGATTTATGACTATTATGTTCTTGGTGTTGATGATCAAAATAGAAAACTTAAATATATTTCTTATTTATCAGTTGAATTGAGAGAAGGGAATGGCAAATAAGTGTTTATTTCAATAAAAGACTGAGGGGTATCCTGAGAAATAACTTTACCTAAAAGAGGGCCAGGCCTAATGAACATGACACATAACTAAGCCCTAGAGGGAAGAGGAAAATCGTGAATGCTATCGGACAGTTACCATTAGCACTGCCTCTGATTAATCTCCCCAGATTTGTGGACCAACTTTATGAATAAAGGGGTTTTTAACTTGATTATTAAAGAACTAGCATACTATTCATTCAATATTTTATAGTATCAAACTGACATATATTTTCAAATACAACACACACAAAGTAGAGCTGGAGCACTGGCTTAATGAAAGAGGCATAAGAACTTAATGTTAAATCAAGCTATATTCAGAGACTGCAATGTGAGCCGTAAGGCCAGACCTCTAGGAAACCTACAGAAAAAGGAAGATTCCTTCTGGAATTACTTAACAGCCATTTATCCACACCGTGAACTGAAAATAGAGTCTTTAAATCATACCCTGCATTCATTCCGTGTGACCAAATACCAAGGGGAACCTATAGATCAAAGGCTGGGGCTTCCCTGAAGGATTTCTTGCTATGTACCCTTATCTTTCACACCGTTTATTCATACCAAAGGAAAATAAGTAAATAAAGCCTTTCAACTGTAATTCATAAACTAAGAATAACATATAAACTAAATTCTCCTAACACTCATGGCTTTCTCATTGTCTTTTCTCTTTGCCTCTCTGTTCCTCTCTGCTCTCTCACTCTTTGTCTCTGACAGGAGACCACACTCTTTCAACGGAGCAGTATCCTTTTTCTAACAAACTTTTTTTTTGACTCTAACTCTGGCGTGCACTCAAATTCTTTTCTGTTCTCAGTCAAGAACACTCTCTCTCTCTCTCTCAATGCAGGACTTAACTCTCCACTCGGGGGCTTTGCCCTGTCCTGCATCAAGTCCACAGAACAATATAAGCCAGTTTTGGACCCTTGAGGACTTCCAAGCTCCAGAGGAGCTGTTTCCAATGGGACACTAAGGAGCAGTTAGGAAGGTTGGTGGCCCCTGGAGGATCTTGTGTGTTTATTTATTTTTGTTTGCTAAATTGGTTCTTTTACTATTTTTTCTTTGGCTATGATTTTGAACTGAAAATAATGGCTAAAGTTTAGTTTCTATTAGGTGCCAGGCACCTCTCTTGACACATTATATATATTGAATTATTTTATTCTACCCTATAAAATAATTATTACTTTGTTTTAAGGATGAAAACACAGAGACTTGATTTTATTTTACCATAACATTTTATGACATGATTTGAAGTGAGATCTGACACCAATGTTCATATCTTTCCCACTAGGTCACTTTGCCCCAGGTATATTCAAATAGTCAAAAATAAAATGCAATGTATAAACAAAGTATTTTAATGTTTTGAACTCTACTTGTGGAATGCATGCTTCAATTTTAATTTTTCAAGGGTTAATTTAGAGTTCCAGGCCTTTAACAAATTTTTTCAATTATTTATATGAGAAAACAAACAAATAAAACCCTACTTGATTTATTTTCATAAATTTAGAGAATATTCTCTTTGGAGCCACATCTATATCTGATCTATCTACATTTTCTCAATTAAATATCAATAACAGTCTTCTCTAGTTTCCTTATTCTTGAGTGATTTTTAAAAAAATTATCTTTCACCTTTGTTGGCAACAAGCCCAATATTCCAACATTATCATATTGTTTATTAAGCTTTGTTTGCTAATGCACTATCACTGCTAAGACTTCACAACTTTGAATATGAACATAACATCTGGTTTAATTTTAATAATATTTTATGCTACAAATGCTAATATAATTTTTTTTTGGTACTTCAACAAAAAATCTCAGATTGTCATTTTAATGAAGGCTGATTTCCATGTTTTCTAATTACTGTGGTTTGCTCTATTTTTTTCTTTCCTTTTCTTTTTTTTTTTGAACTTGAAAAAAGCATGAACATATGTTGCAAGCATATTTTATACCTCTATGTCCATTTTGTCATAATTTTAACTAATCTATAATTTGTCATGTCCTGTATTTTGTCAGATTTGGGGGACTATGAGTAACAAGTAAAATTTTTTTTCTCTACCCTTCCTGATCTTATACCTTAAGACTATTTTGTAACAGACATATGATTCATCTCTCATTCAGAAAATTAAAATCACATATTCTGATAAAAGTCATACTGAAAAAAACTGTTGATCATTCATATATGCTGAAAGTTTTCAATAGGCAGAGACAGAAAATGCAATTTGTTGTGATGTTTATTAGAGCAAGTATTGAGGGCAAAGTTGGAGTCCACATGTGCAATTCATAGGCCAGATACTTCCATGTACAGGCAATGATGCCTGGATCCATTGAAATATTCTTCACATAGAGCTACAAGTTTAAAGCAGTAAGGTTATATTTTAAATAATATTCTCAAAAATCTTTTTGATTCTGCTGTAGACTTAGCCATATGAATAACTCAGAGACGTATAAGCACAAATTTTCTTTTCCTATTGAAGTTTCATTTAGCTGGGAAAAAGTAAACAGGTGTATAAAGAAAAAATATATATCAATATGGACTCATGGATATATAGTTTATACATTGGGTCATTCATATATTTAATACTGCTTTTTAGTTTTGTTGCTCAAATTGCTCTAGCTTTTCCAATGAGAACTCTTTAATTTGATTTCTGTATTCATTTAAAAAATCCCCACCAGTATTTTTTTTTAACATTCTCTTACTTTCTGACACTACAAAATACTCCAAGCTTCTTTTGTATATTTCCTGCTCCAGTGCTAGAATCAGCCAATGACACTTTTATTGGCAATGGTATTCAAACTCAAAATCTGAACAATAAATACATTTGTTGCTACTGGGGTGTCATTGCAATTAGGCCCTCTAAGCTGACAGAGCAAGGAAATATGTGTGTGTATACTAACTTGTGTATATGCTCATATCTCTAAAATTTTATATGTGACCATTTGTATCCATATTAGGCCAAACCTAAGTTCACACTGATGTTTATAGCTTTAATCCATTGCCAGATGGGTCAGTCTAGCCTTCTCCCCTTACTTATCTGTAAACTTCTATTCTAACAGTGAGAAGTCTAGCTAACTACCTTACTTAATTGCTCAATTCCAGTATACATGTCTAGCAATATGGGATTGTTAATCTATATCCCTGTGGGAAGAACTTTATTAACTACACTAGAGTGTTTATGTGCAGTCACTTTTGTTCTTCGTTTTATAGACTTCACTTGTTTCCAAAGTTACTTAGATCAGCAACTCTCCCTTCCTTCCACCCTCATACAACTTATTCAGTGTGTAACACAAATCTGTTGGTCAAATTCTCCCTGGTGTCCTAAATTATTTTTTCAAATTAGTACACATTAAGGTTCACTCTTTCTACTATACAGTCCTATGGATTTTCATATATACATGATATCAGGTTCACAATTACAGTGTCACAGAGTAGTTTTACCTACCAAATCTGCTGTGCTTCACTTATTCAACTCTTCTACTCCCAAATGTCTAGAAACCATTGATATTTTTACTATCTTCATAGTTTTGTGTTTTCCAACAAGATGATTTGAACATGCATAGTATGTAATTATTTCAGACTGGCTTCTTTCAGTAAATAATATACATAAAAGATTGATCCATGTCTTTGTGCCCCAAGACCTCATTTCTTTTTTATTGTTGAATAGTATTCCATTATATAGTTTATCTAGATAGTTTACCTTTTCAAATAAATGTTAGAATTCATTTGCCAATACCTAATAAATATCTTAGTGAAATATTGATTGAGATTACTTTGTAGAACAAGTTGGAAAAAACTGACATGTTAACAATACTAAGTCTTCCAAACCATGAATACAGACTATTTCTCCTTTTATTTTGATTTTTTAAAAATTTTTAGTCAGTGTTTTATAGTTTTCTGAATATAGATTCTATACTTGTTTTGTAAGATTCATATATTTATATTTTATTCTATTTGTATTTTTTTAAATGGTAATAATTTTTAAAATTAATTTCTAATTCTATTTTTTTACTGCAGGTATATGGAAAAACAATAAACTTTTGCATATTAATGATGGGTCTTGTGACTTTGTTTTAGTCACTTTTTTAGTTTCAAGCATTCTTTTCCTAAAATTGGAATTTTTTACATAGAAAAAAAAGGAGAATATATATAATTTTACCTCTTTTTCTTGTATTGTTTTAGTAGCTAGTATGTGTAAAACAATGTTGAAAAAGAGTGCTGGAAGTAGTCATCCTTGTCTTGTTCCTTGATCTTAGGAAGAAAGCATCTAGTTTCTTACCATTAACTAGATCATTTAGGAATGATGTCAGAAGCATAAAGGAGTGGAGATGTCCCTGGATCTCACCCTTTGAAATAACAATAAACTGAAAATCTAAAACTCAACAAATAACTGCTAACCGGCACACAAGCACATCTGAGTGAGTGAGTAAGAGATTCCAGAGGTCAGAACCACAAGAGTCTGGGGGATAGATTGGGAGAAACAAGAAAGCTGCCACTTGTAGCCAGAGCTCCCTGCAGGAGGAGGGAGAGGGGAGAAATAGTGGCCATTGTGATGGACAGCCTAGCTTGAGGGATTAGAGCCTTCAAGGGAGCAGGGCTCAGGGATCAGGGCAGAGAGTGGAGCAGGAACTAAGTGCGGAGGGGCAACAGCTGAGTCTAAGCCACTGGTGGTTGCAAAGTCAAGGCTGAGACATAGAGACTAGCAGCAACCCCCACTTACCAAATCAGAGCGTGCCCTCCCCCCACAACCATATTCTCTCAGACCTAGCACTGTGGAGCCATCAGGAATTTGAGCAATGGTTACCTAAACAATAATCTACTCTCCATATCACCTACAGATTGGGCCCGAGGGTAGTGATCATAACATGAACATTTATCAGAAAAAAAAAAATGCATTATCAGTCTCAAAGAAGAGATCCGAGAGTCCTGAATGCCATCTACTGGAAATCAAAAGAAAAACATTTTCTTATCAACAGGCCAAAGAGAAATGTATATATAATAAATATTGTTTCTGAAAAAAAAGAAAAAGCAGAATACACTCCCATTAATGCCGTGCAGAAAAAGAGTCCATCAAACACAATAAACAACCAGGGTAACAAGGCAAATAAAAAAGAAAGAGAAAAGTCTCCAAAAAATAAGCTTAAATAGAAATATGAGTCTAAAAAGACAGGCAATTCAGGATTGTACTTCTGAAAAAACACAATAAGATGCAAAAATACTCAGACCAGCAATTCCAAG
The DNA here is from genome assembly GCA_004027375.1 of Macroglossus sobrinus. NCBI lineage: Eukaryota > Metazoa > Chordata > Mammalia > Chiroptera > Pteropodidae > Macroglossus > Macroglossus sobrinus. The sequence goes on from PVKZ01000279.1 coordinate 743,846, forward strand.
ATCTGAGAAAAAAAAATACACCAGCAGAATAAATTGTTTAGTAAGAAAATTGAAGTCCTAAAAAAGAACCAAACAGAATTTCTAGAGATGAAGAACACACCAAAAGAGTGAAGAGTGAAATAGCAAGCTTAGGAAATAGAGTGGACCAAATGGAGGAAAGAATCAGTGATATTAAAGACAGAAATCTAGAAATAAATCAGAAGAAAGAGAGAAACCAAAGAATAAAAAATAATAAAAGAGAAATACAAGAACTAGCTGACACAATCAGGAAAGTCAACAGAAGAATAATGGGTAATCCAGAAGAAGAAGAAAAGGAGAAGGGATCAGAGAGCATATTCAGACCAACAATTGAGAATTTTCTAAATCTAAGGAAAGAGCTGGAGCTTTGAATCTAAGAACCTAATAGAACACCCAATTATCTCAACCCAAAAAGAACATCTCCAAGACAAATTAAAATGATAAAAAAAATTAATGACAAAGTAAGAATTCTCAAGGCAGCCAGGAAAAGAAGACAGTAACATATAAAGAAAAAACCCATTAGACTATCTTCAGACCTTTCAGCACAAGGTTTACAAGCAAGAAAAAAGTGGAACCAAATATTTAAACTATTAAATGAAAGGAATTAACAACTAAAAATAATGTATCCAGCAAAGCTCTCCTTTAGATATGAAAGACAAATGAAGACCTTTCCAGACATACAAAAATTGAGGAAATTCTTCACTATGTGGCCTGCACTACAGGAAATATTGAAAGGGGTAAGCTCACCTAAAACAAAATGACAAAACAAAAAATACATAAATAGTAGTAAGGTGACTAGCAGGCAGATAGAAGCAAAGGAGTGTAAACCTTACTAAGAACAAGGTATCATAAGCTTAAACAACAAGAAGAGATTTGCTATAGCAAGATAGTAATGAATGTTCAGCTTACACAGGGACAAATTGATTCAAAGATTCAAATTCTCAGAGGGGAATGGAGATAAGGCACACACAGAAGAAAAAGAATGGCTGTATATATATAATTATCCTTTCATATTCATAATGGTAACCACACACCAAAGATTCAGAACTGAAGTATATAACATAAAACAAGAAGAACCAGAGGCAAACCCCACAAAAACCAAACAAAATAAAGAAAATAGAAACACAGGGGCAAGGAAGCAATGGAAACAGCGAGTTACCAGAAAGCAAAAGATAAAATGGCTATAAGAAAACCTCATATTTCAATAATAACCAAAAATGTAAATAAACCGAACTCACCAATAAAAAGGCACAGTGTTGCAAATTGAATGAAAAACAAAACCTAACCATATACTGCCTCCAGGAGACACATCTCAGCTCCAAAGACAAATATAGACTCAAAGTGAAAGGGTGGCAAATGGTATTTCAAGCAAATGGCATTCAGAGAAGAGTGGGAGTAGTGATACTGATATCAGAAAGAATAGATTTCAAAATAAAAAAGATAAAGAAAAATACTGAGAGATACTTCATAATGATAAAGGGAATCATGCACCAAGAAGATGTAACACTTATTAATATCTATGTTCCTACTAAGGGATACCCAAAATATATAAATCAATTACTAACAGAACTAAAGGGAGAAATAAAACAAAAGACAATTGAAGTAGAAGACCTAAACACTCCACTGTTGGAAATGGACAGATCATCTAAACAGAAAATCAATAAGGAAATAACATCCTTATATGATACATTATACCAACTAAACATAATTGACATTTACAGAGCCTTTCATCCCAAAACAGCTGCTTATATATTTTTCTCTAGTGCACACAGAACTGATTCTCAAGGACTGATTACATACTGGGACACAGAAATAGCCTCAACAAATATAAGAGAGTTGAAATCATACTAACCATATTCTCTGACATAATGCTTTGAAACTAGAGATCAACTGTAAAAAGAAATCGGGAAGAACCACAAATATCTGGAGATTGAACAACATGCTACTGAAGAATAACTGAGTCAGAAAAGAAATAAAAATAGAGATCAAGAGATACATAGAAAGTAATGATAATGAAATGATAATGATAGTAAAACATATCAAAACTTTTGAGACATGGCAAAAGCAGTCATAGGAGAAAAATTCATAACATTACAGGTCTATCTCCAAAAACAAGAATGAGTCCAAATAAACAACCTATTAACATTTCATCTTAAAAAGCTAGAAAAGAAAGAACAAATGCAGCCTAAAGTCAGCAGAAGGAAATACTCAAAATTAAAGTAGATATAAATGAAATTGAAAACAAACAAACAACAACAACAACAAAAACAATAGAAAAAGTAAATGCAACAAAGAGCTGGTTCTTTGAGAAGATTAATAAAATTGACAAACCCCTGGCTAGGCTCACTAAAGAAAAAAGAAAAAAAACACAAATAAACAAAATCAGGGATGAAAGAGGGAAAACTATGATTAATATCTCAGAAATACAAAAGATCATACAAGAATGCTATGAAAAACTATATAACACCAAATTTAATAACCTAGAAGAAATAGACCAGTTTTTAGAAAAATACAACTGTCCTAGACTGAATCAAGAAGAACTGGAAAATCTAAATAGACTGATCAGCAGCAGTATAGAAATGGAAACAATCATCAAAACCTATCAAAAAGTAAAAGGCCAGGACCAGATGGCTTTACCAGTGAATTCTACCAAACATTCAAAGATTTAATACCTATTCTCCTCAAACTCTTCCAGAAAATTGAAGAGAAGGCAATATTTCCCAACTCATTTTATGAGGCTAATATTACCCTTATATCAAAACCTGGTAAAAATAACAGACACAAAAAGAAAGCTATCTCTCTTTTTCATGAGAGAAAAATAAAGTCCTAAATAAGATACTAACAACACAAATACAGCAACTTATTAAAAAGATTATATACCACGATCAAGTGGGCTTTATCCCAGAGGTACAGAGATGGTTCAACATAAACAAATTGATCAATGTGATACAGCATATTAAGAAACTGAAACATATGAATCATATGATCATATCAATAGATGTAGAAAAAGCCTTCGACTATATACAGCATCCATTTATGATCAAAACTCTTAACAAAATTAGTATAGAAGGAAAATACCTTAACATAATAAAAGCCATATACAATGGACCCAACATTATACTTAATGGTGAAAAACTAAAACCTTCTCTCTAAGATTAGGAACAAGGCAAGGCTGTCCATTATCACCACTGTTATTCAATATTACATTGCAGGTCCTAGCGAGTGCAATCAGGCAAGAGAAAGATATAGAAGGCATCCAAATAGGAAACAAAGAAGTCAAACTGTCACTATTTGAGGATGACATGATTCTCTATATAGAAAACCCTAAAGACTCCACAAGAACATTAATAGAAACAATAAGCAAATACAGTAAATCTTCTGTATATAAAATCAACATTCAAAAATCCATAGCATTCCTATACTCTAATAATGAGGCATCAGAAAAAGAGGTGGAAAAATAATTTATTTTAAAATTACAACAAAAAGAATAAAATACCTAGGAATAAATCTAATAAAACATATGAAGGACCTGTATAATAAAAACTGTAAGACTCTATTAAAAAAAACTGAAGAAGATACAAAGAAATGGAAAGATCTTTCGTCATCTTGGATTGGAAGAATCAACATAGTTAAAATGACCTTATTACCTAAAACATTATAGAGATTTAATGCAGTTCCTATCAAATTCTCATTGGCATTTTTTTTAAAGAAGTAGAACAAAAAATCATCAGATTTGTATGAAAGCATAAAAGATCCCAAATTGCCAAAACCATGCTGAGAATAAAGAAAGAGGCCGGAGACATCACTCTGCTGACTGCAGTTATAATACAAAGTGACAATAATCAAAACAGCATGGTACTGGCAGAAAAACAGACACATAGACGAGTGAAACAGAATTGAGAGTCCAGAAGTAAAATCATATTTATATGAGCAAATAATTTTTGACAAAAAGCCTGAAACATTAAATGGAGAAAGACTCTTCAACAAATGGCGCTGGGAAAACAGGAAAGTCACCTGCAAAAGAATGAAACTAGACTGTTGTTTATCACTACACATCAAAATTAACTCAAAATAGATTAAGGACCTGAATGTATTACCTGAAACAATAAAATGCATAGAAGAAAACTAAGAAACTAAACTCAAGGATCTTAGACTTAAAGAGGATTTTATGAATTTGACCTCAAAAGCAAGGAAAGTAAAAGCAAAAATAAATGAATGGACTACATCAAACTAAAAAGCTTCTGCACAGCAAAAGAAACTGCCAATAAGATAAAGAGACAACCATCTGAATGGGAAAATATATTTGCAGTCAATGCTGCCAATACGGCCCTAATATCCAAAATATCCAAAGAACTCACACAACTGAATGACAACAACAACAACAACAAAAACAAACAATTCAATCAAAAAAGGGCAAAATTTCTGATATAGTAATTATGTTTTCTCTCTTTGTTTTCAGGTTAGCCTGACTAAAAGTTATTAATTTTATTGATATTTTTAAATGATCAGATTTTGGTTTCATCGTATTTTTCTATTGCTTTCTTGTTTTCAATTTTCCTGATTTCTCTTCTAATATTTATTTTTTCATCTGTTTGCTTTATGCTTAAATTGTTTTTTCTTTGTTTCTCTAAAATAAAATATCAAGATATTGATTTTATTTTTTTCTGATATATGCATTTAATGCATTTAGTTTCTAAATACTGTTTTTGCTACATTCCACAAATTTTGATAACTTGCATTGTCATTTACATTTGCTCAAAATATTTTTATATTTCTTTTTTTTTCTTTATCTCATTTTATCTAGAAGTTACTCTTTTATTTGGTGATTTCACAGTTATCATTCTGTTATTGGGTTCTAGTTTAATTTCCTTGTGGTCTGTGAGAATACTTTGGAGATTTTTTTTCTAATGAAATTTTTAAAAATTTTATTAAGGTGTATTTCATAGCCTACAATGTGGTCCATCTTGGCAAAAGGTCTATCTCTGTGCACCTGAAAAAAACGTGTATTCTTTAGTTGTTGTCTATTGTAGTCTATAAATATCAGTTAGATCATGTTGATTGATTGTGCTGTTCAGGTTAACCATATTCTTAGTGATTGTCTGCTCTTTGAACTCTCAACTACCATGAGGGATTTTGAGGTCTCTAATCTGTTTAGGAGTTGGTCTATGATTAGTGTTTTCTGTATCTGGAGAAACTAGTCTTCAAAATCCTGTAGTGTCTTTATTTTTTCTCCCCTGTTATCTCTGGGCTTCCATGAGAACTCTATAAATAAGTTTGCGCCTTGCAACCCTAGCTATAATCCAATTTATTATTCTGGATCTTTGCCATGGTGATGGTTATGTGTGTGGGGAGTAAATGTTCTATAATTTTATGATTTGAACTCCATCTTTTAAAGGGCTGGTATTCCTGAGCTGTGATCTTCTCAAGTGTGTCTTTCTCCACTTCCCTCTTAGGTGCCTAGGATGGTTAGAGGAAGACTAGAACAGAGTAGATGTTCTTTATCCAGGTGGGATAATATTCTGTGAAGTATTTTGCCTTACAGAGTGGGCTTTTGTTATGGATACTGGTTTGGTCTTACTTCACAATGATGGCTCTTCCCCTCTCACTGTCAGATCCAGGAGGCGATTGTCTTCAGATCTCCACTGAGAACATGGTAGTGTTCCTAGTCCCTGGAAGAAAAGCCCACAAGCTGTTTCTAAGATTATAGTCTTAAAGAATTTCTCACTCTCACATTAGTTCACATTCAGAATTTAGCAATTCACTAAAAATAACATTTAAGTAATTAAATTTAACTGGTTTATGGTGCCAGTATTTTCAGCTTTAGATAAGCAGATCTCAACTGTGTCTCTAGATGAGACTGTCACTACAGATTTCAGGGTAGCGGTTGCCCCTGTAACCTAAATTCTCTAATGCATCTAAGAAATAGTCATTGGTTTTCAGTTTGCTCAGCTTTTTTTTTTTTCTTATAAGAATGAGAGTATGACTTATAAGCTTCTTACAAATCATAGCTAAAGCTGGAAGTCTTCAGTCAAAGATATTTATAATGATTCTTTCTTTCAGACTTAGTGTAGAAGTCAGAGAAATAATTGTGCTAAATAATCAAAATAATGCTCTTGGAATTCAGCTGAGGTGCTTCAAAGATATGACAGGAGTATACAGAAAGAATATTTTTCAAGAGCTAGTAGAGTCTGACCGTCATCATTTGAGACATTCTCATAGTTGCCAGTTCCACCTTCTTCAGTCTATTTTCTGGCTTGGAATCTAGTTTTATTAGATGTGTTTCACAGTGATTGAAAATTATTACCCGGGGTCAAGTACCTGAGTGTTACAGGAGAGTGGAGTTCCCCTCCTGGTGCGTTGTCCAGGTTCTTGATGCTCAAACAAAGAATTGAGCAAGACACAGAAATATAGCAGAAAAAAACAGCTATATTAGAAGGGAAAGTAAAGCAACAGAATACTTCCAGACATGAAAGAGGGCCCGCGCAAGAGAAGAGTGGCTCAAAAGACTCAAGGAATCAAGGGCACAGTAATAAAGCCTTTGGGGTTTTTATCCCTATTTGCTGTGGGTGGTTACTTTTCTTAGAGGAGTGGGCTTTCTTGATTGACAGCTAAGATTGACAAGACTCAGTGACTCATGTGCTTTCTTCACATGTTCGTTCCCACAATTTGGTCTGTTATAAAGACTTTAATGAACTTCCAGGTACATGCATCATATTATAATGATAGTATAATGAGGCTCAGGTGAATTGATGGTCATTGGGGTCTATACTGCACAGGTGTGAGTGACTGGCTGAAACTAGCACCCATTTTTTCTGCTCACTTGTTTCCTTGTATGAGTTACTTTTAGCCCCAAAATGCCTCTGGCTTGCTTAATTGTGGGCAGCCTAGGCAGACGCTTTATAGAATAAAATGATCTCAGTATCTTTGCAGGCTGACAGAAACTGCTATCTGACTTGCCTACCTACTCCTTTTTTCTGAGATTCATGAGCCCCTTCTTATTAGTATAGATGTTGAGGGACTGGAGATCTCTTCTTCTGTATCTGCTTCCTGTTGAGGAGGGTCATAGTCTCTGCCTATTGGGGCTATTGGGGTTTCATGGAGCTCTTTTCATCTCTGTCTTAGTCAGGACAGGGTCTTGAGTTTCCTGCCAGAGTGTCGTCTCAGTCCCTAGACAAGGAAAAAGATACCAACTTATTACTTGAATCACATGTCTAGTTACATTTCTATTCTTGATTTGCCCATTGAGTGGGTAAAAGAAATCAGGCTGGATTAATATATTTTGTAAAAGAAGAAAAAATCTTCAGTAAAAGTTCTCTCTTCTCAGATTCCAAGGGCTCTGTTTTTGCCTGAAGCCTTTCCTACTTTATAGTGAGCCAAGGAGAATGCTGTTTCAATGATCATTATCAGTAGCCAGAGGACCTGAGTTACCAGTTTCAAAGTAATTATCTAATTTTGAAGGACAGAGTCTTCAAAGAAAGGAGGAAAGAAAAGACTTAACTAAGTTTACTAAAAAGATTAAGAATTTTGTGGATGATTTGGGTAGTGACTATCCTTTTTTCTGAGACTCATATGCATCTTCATCTATGCTTTAAATTTCAATGCTTTGACTGACAACTTGGCAGTCACTTATATAACATAGCAGAAAGCCCAAACTTCACACTAGAGAAAAAAGAGTACAATATTTTAAATGGACTATAAGTCACTTTGAGTTTTCTGTAAAAGTGAGTTACATGCTAATTGCTTGCCCATCATCCAGAAAACCAGACCTTTATGAGAAAGTCCAGAACTCACCTGGTGCAGGTTTTTGACATAAGATTGTAAAACGAAGCTTTGGTTCAATTTCTCTTTTGTTTTATTGGATTAGGGCTATCACTATCGTAAGAGGTTTCTTCTCTTATGTCACCTAGACACTACAGAGATTTTTAAACACATCCTCACTCTCAGGAGAGGGACTCTCTTCTGCTCCCTTCTCTGCATACTCCTATTACCTACAAGAATACAGGAAAGTATTTTCTGCCACATGCATTTCTCCTCTTCAGTTTCAAGTTCTTAAACAATTTTGAACTGAGGGATTGTTCTCTGAAGCACTTCTAAGTGTGGGGTATAGGAAGAGAGCACTGATGATAATATTTCTAGATTTAAAGATTCATCTTCTCCACTTTAGGCCCCTTATTTCAATAGCAGGGTATTTGTTCATGGATTAATTTTAATGGCAAAATAAAATAAATAAATATATAAAAGGAAAGAAAAACATGAAAAAATCTAATGTTTACTTCATACAATCTAGACATTTTCAGATTTTTAAATTTAAATTAACTTTATATATCACAACAATATTTTGAGATCTGTATTATTACCCCCATTTTGTAGATATAAAGAATAATGAGAGACAAAAGAAAGCAGTAAATATGTAAATAAGACATAATCAGAAAGCTCGCTGTAATAGATGCATGTAACACATTGTGGAGAAAATACCTAGAAAATACCTAGAGGATACATTCTTTTTTAAGCACCTGTAATATATTTACAAATATTGCTATGTTTCAGGGAAGAAAATAGTTTGCACACACGCCTCTCCAATCTTAACTCCCAGCAGATGCATTACTTCCTATTTCATAAGAAAGAACCATTATAAGAAGTTTCACAAGTCTTAACCTCTACTTCTACACAACCATAGGGGTCTGTGCTCTCACACTTAGCTTTCCTTCCTATCACTATCAATGACCTTTGCAGAATCTTAGCAAAGATCAACCTCTGCATTTGTACATTGATTGCCATGCCTTGAAGATTTTACCCTTTCTTCTGCACCTCTATTTATTTCTTTTCTACTCTTTATTTCCCATCAGCATAGATGCATGCTTGTTTTCTCATAATTTTAAAAAAGCAAAATCTTTTTGTGTGCTATCTTTTTAGCTATTGCTCCACTTTGTCTCCTGTCCTTTAGAGTAAAACTCCTGTAAAATGTTGTCTGTCTGTATTTTCTTAAATTCTTCTCTTCTCCTCTTCTCTGAAATCTACTCTGGTTAGGTTTTCATATACACCCCTCCTGTGAAACTGTTTTGATCCAAGCTATAAGTTCTTTCCACTCAGTTATACTATAACCAATTTTCTCAGTACTCATTTTATTTGACTTAGCAGCAGCATTTGACAGAGTTTATGACTTCCTCTACTTTCAAATACTTTATTTGGGTTCTAGTCCTTCAGCTCTCTTCCCAAACTTCCCTGGTTTGCCTTCTGCCTAACTGGCTACTCCTTTCCAGTCTCCTTTGTTGCTTTCTTCCCTCCTCTCAGCTTGAGACTTTTTCTCTATATATAGTCTTTCTGAAATAATTCCTCTACTAACATGCTTTTAAATACAATTTTTATGGTGATGACTCTAAAGTTTATGTCATCATCTTAGAGTGTAAGCCTGAACTTGAAATTCTTTTATTTAAAACCTTTAAAATACCTACTCAGATTTCCAAAAGACATTTCAAATTAAGTAGATGTAAAACTGAAATTCTGATTTTTCAAAAGTTGCTCTCTTTTATCACCATCTCACATACTGGTCATGGGGTCAATATTTCAGAGAAAAACTGTAAAATTTGAAAAGATTTAGAATTTAATAAAATTAGATTAATCCTAAATCTTGATTTTTTTTATATAGGTACATTTCATATATTAAACTTATCAATAACTATACAGTCTTTTGTAAATGACAATTACTATTATACATTTTTCTCAATAGTCTATAGTTAGCAATCTGGCCTCCCTACCTGTTGTTTTTGTTGCCTAGAGTTAGGCCTGGTTTGTTTTGGATATACTTTATATAAAATTTATATAAATCATAAGACACATCACTATTTTGTCTCCTAAAAAAATTTTTTTAAGTGGTGACACTTAATCTATAATAGTACCTTTGATAATCCTTCGATGTTCCTCTTAGGTTGAAAATTTTATTCAACAATATGAGGAAATTGACAATTTCTTAGGCTTTAGTTGCATACTTATTTATAACAGTTGGTATTTGTGCAGGGATCTCAGTAACGAAAAGTAATACAATTCTGTTTTAAAAAGTCTTAGTAATAGTAATAGTAAATAATACAGTTATTTTTACTCATGAGTAACTTATTTTCTTATGTCCTATAAAACTTTTGCTTGCTGCTTTAAAATAGAAAAATATGAGATTGACAATCTTCCAATGACCAAAATTTGCTTTAACAATATCCAATTTGTAATATAATGCTATGTTTCTACATGTTTTTGAGTATACAACTTTTCATTTTGATTGAAAATTATATTAGTTGTTCTATGAGACATTTTAAACAATTTTTGCTCCATACATGTAGCATCAACCACATAAGTAAAGTAATGTAGCATGAATAGCTACATTCGGGATGCACATAAGCCAGCAATGACAACTACATCATAGCTGTTTCCTGGCTAAAAATAATTATGAGACATTTAAATTTTAGAAATTTTGACTCCATGAAATATAGTACTTTTTCTTCATTTTTTTTCTCTTTTTTTTTTACAAACAGCAATTAATTTTACTCCTGTTTGATCACCATTAATTCTAAATCTTTTCTAGCACTCATAATTCTTATGTTCTTACTGGAGTCGTTTGTCTAACAATGCTTTTAATTTTGGTCTATGTGAGAAATTTATGTGTTATTGTGTGCATAAAGAATATGTTTACTGTGTCTCCTTATTTAGAATGACAGATTTTTTAAAATATATAATTTTGGATGTTTAATCTCACTGCAATTTATCTAGGTTTGAATTTTTTAATTTATAGTGTTTGGCATTCTGAGTAGAATGACCGTATAAATTATTATATTCTTTAAGTAAGCATTTCCACAAACTTTTAAAGAATTTACAACCAATGTATAAAGAAATTATGTATAAAAATAATTTAATAGCATTTTAAAAACTTTAGATTGATTTCACAGAGTTGACTTTTAAAGGCTCAAATGATTTTAACGTCCTGTGATAATGGGCACCAAAGATAGAATTTACATCCTGCTGTGTTAATGTATGTTTGTGTGTTTATCATTTGCATCATTCTGAAAATGTTACAGTTACTCTAAATGTGTGTATATAAAATACATCTAAATTTTAATAACTATAACCTCATTTGGATTGACATTAAGTTTCAGAATTGTATGGATGAAATTATAAATTATATATGTACCATAGCAAATTTTTAAAATGCTTTTGCTTCAAAGGTTTCTTGCTTAGGTATGAGCTTTCCCTGTGTTTTAATATTGTGCTCCACCAAAATTGATGCTTATATCATTAACACACACACAAAAAGTCATCTTATGATCAATGCAGAACTTTTAAACCTTTATTTGCAATAGCATAAACAATATTGTAAGATATTTCTTATTTAACAGAATGAAATTCAAAACTTTTTTTTGATACATGTACTGAATAAAAAATAAAACCATCATTAGAATTAACTAATTCTCTATTTAAAGCAACTGCTGACAGTGCTGTGAAATTGGCACCATCCTGCTAAGAGATCAATCAGTTGATATACCATTCTGTTATGAGATCCAACTCCCGGAAACCCCCTGTTTGTTAGCATCTTAGAAAGTTTCTTTACATTTTTTAATCAAAGCAGGAGGTAATCTGTTTAAATTGTGATCCCTTTGCCCTTGGAGTGTGGGTAAGTGAAGCAAGAGGAAGGGGTGCCTCAGCAATCTACCATTTTGCTCAGTTCTTTCCTGGTGATAATAGATAACATCCCTCTCTTATGTTGATTCTAGTAGTGACATGTTTTACCATTAAACAGGTTATTGACTACTAGCACAAATTTGTATTTTTTATCATTTTAAAGAAATACTTCTCTTTCTGAGTCACTAAGCATTTTTTTCTCTTCATATGGACATTGAATTTTGTCAAAAATTTATCATAACAAGTGGATTTAATACAATATTTTTTTTGGCTTTTGAAATAAAAGACCTTGCAAAAAATGGCTGCAATTACCCCCCTCCCTGAATGGACCCCTCTTTCAATGTAACTTTATAGAGTACAAGAAGAGAGATCTGGAGCAGCCTAGAGCCAGGCAATCCCCAAAGGAAATTTCATCAAGTTTATCAGAGTTGCCTACACCACCAACTTTGGATCCATTGACCTCCTGAGCAATAATAAATGTGTATTACTTTAAACAACTAAGTTTTGTAGTGCTTTTTTTACACAACAAAAGCTAAATAATTACAAAATAATTAACTATATATTGTTATAGGTGCATATACATGTGTGGGTAGATTTATGTTACACAGAAAATTATCTAAAAATATACACAGCAAATTGATGTCAGCAGTTACCCCATATAACATATGAATGTTTTAAATTTGTATGTAGTCAAGTCTATTAGTCTTCAGCAGTGATTTTTTTTAATGAAATGCTTATTTCTTTTTGACAACAGGGTTAATAAATAATTTAAATGTCTTTAACCCTTAACTATGATGAATTATATTAACAGAATGACTGATGTGAAATCTTATATACATTTTGTGAATGAACCATATTTGTTATTATTCTTTTAATGTAATTCTGGATAATATTTGATATCTTATTTAAGATTAGGGTCTTGTTATTAAATAATACTGATCTTACTTTTTTCTTATTTTATGTTATCTTTATCTAATTTTGGATTTTAGGGGTTTTAGAAAGGAACTGAAGAATGCTACATTTTTATATCATTTCTGTGTTCTCATTCCTCCTTAGGGCAGCTGTAGTTTTCCATTGTTATTAGTTTTAAAATAATTGCCATAGATTTATTTTATTAAATTTTGTAAACAAGTAGTATATATATATATATATATATATATATATATATATATATATATATATAATCTTATTGTGTTTTTCTTTTATGATATTCTGCATTAAAATGTATAATTTTCTACCCTCTGCTTAGGCTAGTCCTACTTTTCTCAGACTTATGAGGATGTGTTTCAATTTTGAGTTCAGAGAGAATGTATGAGTATGAAGACCTGACATTTGGGGTGAAATAAGTACCTTAAAATCTTCATGAACATATAAAAGTAGATAACCCACGGATGAGGGATCAGAATATCTTATAATCTAAGCAGATGGTGTTGTGTAGGAGTCCTATTTTGGTGTGATTATTAACATCAAAAGCAGCCAAACGTGTGTATAAAATGATCATCATATTAACATATGTCAAGGAGCTAATATGTTTCAGTCTTGGTGACAGCATCAATGAAAAACTTTCCAAGGTAAATGAGAAATGTTCTCATTCTTTAAAATATATATATATATTTCAGTGAGGAAACTTAAAATTACATTGTCACAAATTTTCCTATGAATTTGTATTCTACTTATACACAGATACAATCTAGCATGAAATTACATTCTAATAAGAGTTGGCATCTGCATAAGCTGAAGGTCTAAGCAGTCTGTCTCTGATTGAATAACAAAACCTTAACATCTGGCACTGATGTTTGAAAATGCTGTATGAACTTTCAATCTCTAATAGTATACTATTTACAGATTGATGGTATTAGTAGTAAGCATACAAAATTTGTGTATACAACTTCTCTCTGGATTCCTCTCAGAAAGGAAGGTTTTCCTATGCTTTTAAAGAGTAAAGATGAAGAAAAGATGGAGCATCAGAATCAAGGTGGTATTGGGTTCTCTGAGCAGGTATAGAAAGCAATTCATGACCAAGGACATGATGTCCTCTCATGTTGTGATTCGTAGGCTGGATTTTACCACATCCTCAATGAGGGTCAAAGTTTTGACCCCACTAGCCCTGGCTGAGGCTCCACCTAGGGTCCATCAATGCATCAAATGAGTCACTGAATTTGCGCCTCTGCAGTTCCTCATGCCAACTTTCTACCAGCAGAAGCTGCATTGCCAGCGTCTTAATGTGAAATGTGACTACATATCTACACAGAGTATCAGCTGAACTTAAACCCGGTAAATACAAAAATCAGAAGATCCCAGCTCTGCCTAAGCAGTAAACAGTGGCTAGAGGAACTATTAAGTAAGCTAAGAATAGGGCTCCCAGGTAAAAGAGCTAGTATTTATTGCTCCAAGCTCTGTACCAGATGTTATATATATATATATATATATATATATATATATATATATATATGTACTATTTCATAAACTACATAGAAACCTACTTTTTATAGATGAATAAACTGCACCTCAGAGAGACCAAGTCACATGTCAGCTAGTTGCTGATAGAACACTGATTTGAATTAAAGTCTGCATATCTTCTAACCTTCTTGATACCTTATCTTACCCTGCCAGCAATCAGGGAGATTCCTTAGTCAAGAGATTGTTTTCAAAATAAGCTGGTATGGTTCAGCCAGTCTCCAAGGACCTGGAGACATGAATGGTGGGAAAATTTTTTGTGAACCATTACAAATTTTCCAAATGGTTTCCTAAGCTCTAAAGAGGTCATTGCTCATACTTCTCCCTGAGTGAATGGTTTTGTGTCCAGTGAACAGATTTTTAAAGATTTAAACCTAATATGAAATTTAGTTTATTACCAGTTTTCAAAGGAAAAAAAATGAATTACTGGTATATTTAATAGTATATGAAACTCAATGTACCCTGTACCTCCAGTCTCCTTCTAAGCAGAGTTCTTCAGGGTAATCTTTATGATGAAAGACAGGCACATTCCCCTGAGTTGGGGGAGAACATGCCCTAGGAGAGGAGAGGGTTCTTGGCAGAGACTATAGAAAGAATTCAAACATAAGCTAAAGTTAGAGCTAAAGGAAAGTTTATTAAAGAAGCGGGGAAACAAAAAGAAACAAACAAAAAAAAACAAGACAAGGGAAAAAGACCTGAGTGTGGGGATCTAGTTTATATACCACTCTTTAATTCCTATAAGTTACAGTTTAAAGACATTGTTTACCTATTTCCTTTGATATAGACATACAGTGAGGAAGGGAAAAAGTATGTAGCCTGAAAGGCCCGCTGGCACTTCCCAGCCTTTAATTCATTGGCTCCCCCATGGGTTTAGCCTTAGGGAATGAACAATTGTATTATGTGTAGGGTAGCCACTTAAAGTTTTTTTTTTTTTTTTTTTTTTTTTTTCTGTTTCCCCTTCACAGTGTGAGGAATAGGTTGTTAGGAATCCCAGCAGAAATCTTCTTTTGTTCTGCAAGTGTCCTCATGGCCTGGCTGCAGAGCTAATCAGCATATTACAGTCTCTAAATGGAGCTTGATTTAACACTTTAGTTTTCTTGCCTCCTCCCTACATTACTTATGCATAACTCCCCATGTTTTCTGTTATGTGACCTTGTTAACCAGACTAGAATGGATTGTATCAGGAGTCTATACTCAGGTCAAAGAGAATAGTGATGATTAAGTTTTAAGAGGCAGTTTGAGGAGTAGTTTGGCACAAGAATGTCCAGTGGGTGAGCTCCTACAACAAATTGTAAATAATATGTATCATCAGATTCTCTGTCTTGAGGACTTTAGGTTGTAAATGAGAGAGAGAAGGGAAAGAGGAAGAAAACCATTAGAAACTAAAGCAGAGTCAGAGAAAAATAGAGTTATGAATACGATAAAATTATTGGAAAAAGAGAGACACATTCTTCTAATAGTAGGCCAAAATGAATGTCTAGATCAATAACACTAGTGTTAAATTCCTAGAATTTCTGTTGTTAGCAGTATAATGACAGTTATTGTTTGCTGAGTTTTCTGTGCATCAGGCACAGTGTTATGAGTTGGCATACGTTCTCAAATTTTGTCCCAGTCACTAGGTTTGTTGAGTGTCCTTGGAGCTGCTCTGGTATCTGAAAGATGATGAACATCATTTCCACTGATGTAAGGCCTGACCTTGACATTATTGAAACAGATGCCTATGTTTATGAATTCTTAGGGCATCCATATAAGTCGCCATCATTGGAAACCAAGAATCAAGTTTCCATATTTAAAACCTAAAATCTCTTAACATACTTGAAATTGACAACCTTAAAAAAAATAAGCCAAAGCATATGATGCTGAATTGGTCATTATCACCGTTCCTTACATGAGCAATAAATTGATTAAATCCTATACTGTCTCAAGAAATCACCATCTGTTCTTTAGTCTTTAATTGATGTAAGAGATGTTTCAATGGGAAACAATTCTGATATTCACAAAAACTGTCTGGCAGATTAGTGGGTCAACCACAAGGATGATACCGGGGCATTGATGATAACTGGGCATTGTGGGCAGCTGCAGTCCTACCTGGGCAAGGTGGCCATTCATTCCCTCTACCACACAAATCACAAAACTTCCAGCACCACTCAAGCTTCCAATGCTTTTGTATCAAACACAGAGTTTATTCTGAAGACAGGATTTTGGAGCCAAGAAATGAAGATAGCAGACTGAACAATATATCTTTCAACTTTAGCAGTACACAGAGGGTACAGACAAGAATGGAACAAGTTATTTTGGTAAAAGAAAATAAAATTTTATTAACTAGCCAAGAATTCCAGATGGCTAGTTTATACCTCCTTTTAGGTATTCGAATAATATTGCAAGATCAAGGACTTATAGGAACATCTTATTTTCATAGGAAATTTTAATTCTCAAATACAAGACTTATGTCATATTTCCTTCATCTCTTCTTGGCTCTGTGGAATAAGCAAAGGCAATTTCTTGATTTCCCAATAATTATTACTCAGAAATTTCAGAATATCTATGCTGAAAGCACTGCGATATCTTCAGCAATTTTTAGAATAGTTTTGACTTTAGGCAAAATTGTGAAGTAAGTAAAGCTGGGTTTAAAGCTGTTTATAGCTTCTGTTCTGCTGCCTCATGACGAATGTGTATATGACATCATCTGGACATCATGGTGGACATCATGATATCAGCATGGCATTATTGTGAGCCCTCCTGTTCTCTTTTCATGAACTTTTGTGAGCACCTACTGCATATCAGGCATTGTTCTAGGTTCTGGGGAGAAGGGTGGAGCAAAAACCAGACACTGTCCTTCTTAGAAAGCTCACATTCTAGTGTGATGACATCTGTTAAGTAATTGATCCCATAATAAATGAATCATTTTAAACTGAAAAGAATCCTCTGAAAGAAAAAAGCACAGTTCAGAGAAAGTATAGAACATCAGGAACTGTCCTTTCACAACAGGGAGAAGAATGAGGGATGAGAAGGCAGAGGGTCAGAGAATTTGCACCTGAAGAAATGCGAGAGTTACACTTGAGTTGAAATAAAGCAAGATAAATCGGTGGGTGTGGGTGGGACAAACAAACTAGGTAAAACTTTGCAGAAAACATCATTTAAAGGAAAATGAATGACATTTACAGAGTTACCTTGAGAAAAGAATGGTGTAAGAAGGTCCGAGTGCTCGACTATAGAAAGTTACAAAACTATGAACTTCTTTCCTGCTTTATCTTCAAGTTAACTGAAATCTACTGCATTTACTTCATCTCATTACTTTTGACTCAGTAATTAAATAACCGATGCCTGGTTTGTCATTTTAGAGTTGCCAGGTAAAAGAATATCTTCTGGTATTACTAAGGAAAAAAAAACTGGAACATCTGAAACTTTGGCCATTAAAGCCAAAATTATTTTGCCAAATTGGAAACACAGCTAAGGGATTTCCTTTATGCAATGTGCCCAAACACAGTGTGTTTATCTCTGGTGTGTCTTTTGCTAATCTCCCTTGCTTCCCTGCTCAGTGAGGATCAGGCAGAATGATTTTTATTTGGTGTATGCTTAATATCCAGATGACATGTAATACTTGTGTCATGAGGAGACATTTAGGATCCTAAATTATCTTTAATGGCAGAAATTTTTAAAAGCAAAATTTATATTCAGACAATAAGAGCTCACTGAATATTTAGGAGATTATGATGAGGGGCAAAACCAGATAAATATCATGACTCAAAACAATTATGTGGCTAACATCTCACCTTTTGGGGCAAAATTGTTTTCTTTTGCCAATGCTGGCAATACTATAATTCAACTTCTACTTGTTAGCAGCAACCCTAAAGCCACTGGAGACTAACTTTTAGGAAATTCACTGATAAAAACCTAGGAGATTTACAGATATACCCACAGCAGCGGAGGTGACAGTCAGAGACAATTGTCTAGAGGTTTTGAAGAAGACAAAGGCCATGTTTAGAGTACTTTGTCCCTACTAAAGAGTGTCTGATTTAAATGAAAAAATTATTTTTAACTTGAAAATGAGTTCTACAAGAAATTACACACACACACACACACACACACACACACACACACACACACACTATACATGCAGGGTACCATCCAAACAAATGTGATAACAGAGAGGATGCCACCTCACACACTATGGTTTAACATCTATCACGGTAGGACATTTAACAATTTACAGAGCATATTTAAAATGTTGTCTATTTCCATTTACTTTCAAAGTAAAGTGAGAATTTAGCACAAGAGAAACAAATTTGCGATCAGAATCTGCAGCTTTGTTCCTAAGGTGCCCTTCTCAGTGCTAACAGCTAATGTTAATTGAACACTTGCTAGGTGGTCAGGCAGTTTCTATGCATTACACCTGACTTCAGTAACTTAATCCCTCTCACAGTCCTATTAGTTAGACAATGTTATATTCCTCATTTCAGAGGTGAGGACACTGATCTTTAGAGAGGATGTATCACTTTCCCAAGGTCACACTGCTGGTAAATAATGGAAATAGAATGGTTGCTCATCTTTTCTGGTCCTCAGCTCCTTTATCTATGAAATTTAGATAAGAATAATAGAAATAATAATAATGACACTTTCAAAGCTGTTTAAATATTTCAATTTCCTTCCATAGAATTAACTTTTGATTTCAAAACCTATTGTTCCTTTATTCTGAAGAAACTGAAATTAAGTCACTAGGTCACAAAGTAAATGATGAAGCAAGACGCTTAGTCACAGAGATATACATGGAACTCAGACAAAAAAAACTGCCCAGAGACAACCAGTGCAGTGCCACCTTTCATACTACACAGGGTTCCTATGAGGCTCAAAAAGAAATCAAAAGGAAACAACAAGGGAAATTACAAACTTGCCTTTATCACCTTCCTTCTGTTTCACTACACCAGTACCTTATATAATAGAATATTTCTAAAATATGCTTCATCATATTTGTGCCTATGTAGATTTTTTCATGATTTTATATATTATAATTACCTTAGTACATGTGATTTTGATTATTTTTTGGAATTAGGGTCTCTAAAGCCATTAGATAAAGAGCACCAGAAACACACTTGTAGTCAAACAGAGTCGAGTTTATTAAGTTGTGTAACAGAAAGCATGGACAAGAGGAACCATGGAGAATCTCACTAGGAAGGAGTAGGAAAAAGATTTTTATGGGGTTTGAGCTTCTGCTAGATGATTCTGAAAAAAGAGAAGTGAAAATCAGCACTGAATTGAGAACATTCACAAAAGAATTTTGCAGCCTTGAAAGAAATATTGTTTTATGTTGGCTTTGCCTATGATCATGTCTGTGTCTGCTACAATCCGATTATGAACAGGGCTGATTTTTTTCTTTATCAATTCTGAATATTTTTAATTTTTCATGTAAAAAAATCATTACTCTGTTTACCATGTTGTTCATGAATCCACATTTTTATACATATTTCACTGTCTAGTTAAATATACTAATTCTGTATTAGGACATTAAAAAATCTCAATCAATATAATTAAACAGAATTTTTAATATTTAATAATCAAACTGTGGTAAAATTAAAAATCAGTATAATAATTTAAATAAACTTTGATTACTATAATATTTTTAACAGATGTCTCATAAGTAAAATTTTAGAAAAAAAATTAAAAAAATTACAATATTTTTTTAGAAAGCAAAGACAATAAAAACACTATATATCAAAATGTAAAATATGTAGGCCAAGTTTTTTTCAGTTAGATACTCCAAATCTATAAATAATGTACGATTAAACAAGAAAGTAAAATTAAGAGAACTAGGAATTCGATGTAAATCTTTTGAAAAACAAAAATAAATAATTTAATGAAAACCAGAAGAGAAAGGAATCATTAATATAATGGCAGAAATTAATGAGTTAGAAAATAGATATTGAGTAAAAAATAAAAATATCTAAGAGCAAGTTCTTTGGAAAAACTAATATAATTTTTAAAAATTGCTTGTAAGCCTAACTAAAAGATTATACAAACTTTAACGTTAAAAAATTAAGTTAGTTAATAATAAAAGAATATGTTCTTCATATCATGGAGAATATACTCATAATCTTATTACATGGAGGGAAAATTTAGATCCTCAGATCTGCCTTGTATTCCAGATATTATTCTGGAAAGTTTGTTTAAATCTTGTAGTTCAAGCCTATATTTAGAAATTAACATGTTTATTATTTATTTTATTTTATTTTATTTTATTTTATTTTATTTTATTTTATTTTATTTTATTTTATTTTATTTTATTTTATATATTCACATTTTATAATATTTAATATATATTTATATATGTATTGTTTCAAGTAGAAATTAAATTGTATGCTTTATAACCTGCTCATATTATGAACATGAAAAGATGTGCACTGGATATATAAAGTATATAATTTAATTCTTATTTTGAAAATATACATATGCATATTTATAAATGTATGTTAATATATGTAATAACATAAAAGTATAAGAGTAGAGCTTAGACAATGTGGGATGGGAAGACAGTGGTAACTGGCTAACTAACCTGCACATAAGACTAATTCCCATGCTATCCTCTTGAGATGCCTGGGTGGTCTAATAATGATAGTGATAGTCACCCAGGAGTTGGCTCAGGCAAGTGCCAATTACTGAAAAGATACTCTTGAGTGCCAAAATGAGACTTGGACTAAGAGTGGGAAAAAACTGAGTCAGAATGGATTAAAATGTGTCTTCAAGTTTCTCCTCTCCTCTTCATCCCTCATAAGGAGATGTTGGCATAAGTGCCTAAAGAGAATCTCTGCTCAAGGCCTCAGATAAAGAGACCCAGGAATGAAAGTGCCTGGACTAGGAAAGCAAATATGTGAAGGGCATGACTAGCCAAAGTGGTCTGAGTGCTTGACTGCACCTCTCTTCAAGGACTGCGATGCATTGGCATGCACCAGGCAAAGAAGGGCAGCTTTCCTACATGAAGCCTGCCATGTAAAGCCTTTGTATTGTCTGTGGTCAGATCTGAAAATTCACACATAAGTTCTTAACAGGAGGCAGACTTCTCAAACATGGAGCTTCAGGTGGCCATGGCTAAACAATCGGGGTTGGCCCAAAAAATGAAACTGATCTATTCTCCTGTCTCAAGGAAAATTCATACTTGAGAGAAGTAGAATTCTTCACAGTCTCATATATTGTCTTATTTTATACCAACATTAATATTTGCTTTTGTCAAATACTTCCTTCTTCACGTGGTTTTAAGCTTATTTAATTAGTAGGCACTTTATAAAATTTCCGTTTTAAATTAATCTTTGTAGCTTATAATGTCCCTGATGATTCTAGTTATTGAACTTTGATGGTTGGCATAAGGAAATAAACTGTGTATGAGGCTGTGGTATAATTAGTTTTTTTTGTTTTAGTTCATAGTGATTGCGTTTTCAAAAGGTTCAATTGGACTGCATCTGCATGTGATGCAATGGTCCCACATGAGTGGATTGTAGAAACTGCTTGCACAGTGATATAGAATTAGCCCCAAATAATATAGTAAATATATTACATATTTCTTTTATCTATTTGCTGTCTCCTACCATTAGAATTTAAGTTCTCTAGCAGCAAAGGTTTTGTTTTGTTTTGTTGTTCTGTTTTGTTTTGTTTTGTTTTAATCACTGTGGTATAGCACCCAGAATAGTATTTGGCACACTGTAAGTGTTCCATTCATGTTTGATGAATGAATAAATGAACTAAGTTGACATAGGGAACAGATTTGAGTAACTCTCAGTAAGAACCTAAAATGCCCTTTTAAATAGACATCACGAATGAAATGACAAATATATACTTTACATTCACATTGTATAATGATGTTTGAATGCAAGAGAAAAAAATGCAAATGTTTTCATATTGTAGCTAAGTTGCTTCTGATTTTAAAGTCCCTACTATTTTTGACAGTTAGAATTAAGTAATTTAATTCTTAATTAGGCCATTCTTCACATGTTAACTGCTCTTGCTGCTCAACTGTTTTTGTTCTCACAAATGTCGTCATAAGTTACTGATATGATATCTCTTTGTCAAACAGGAGATAATTTCAGGTTCACAAGGAGAATTTATAAATTTGTTTTGCAGAAGATAAGAATATCTCCAAGGTAGCTGCAACCAGCCGCTGCTGCCCAGAAGTCATCCTGAGTTCCCTGAAACTCTCCATTCCCCACTCCCTAGCTGCATAAAAACACCCTACTTTTGCATTTTGGAAAGACAGATATGAGAGATCTTGCTCTCCTGTCCTCTTGCTTTGGCCAAGTCGAATAAAACTTGTTTTATCTTTGGTACTGGTGTCTTAGTGTTTTGGCTTATTAGGACATTGGGCACACAAACCAGAATTTTAAGAGGTAATTCTGCAACAATATGGCAAAACATGTATTAAGATCCATGGTAATGAAAGCTTTGGACAATCAACTATAGTGATATAGCAACCTCTTGACAAAGGATTAGCCTGGGAACCCTCATTAGCCATATCATTTCTTACTGCAACTCTACTCTCATGTAACCATTTGGGAAGAAGAAACAGCTTTTCTCACTTTCAAGGGATTCTCCAGTTTCTCAAATCATTAATTTTATTATAAGAATGCATACTCAAAGATAGCAATATTTCGAGGTGTTAAAGAGAAACTGTGCAATGTTATTCTTGGACTGGCCTGAATCTTGGATGGCTCACCTTAATTTGACCCATACAGGCCTATTTCATTTTATATTTTGAATTCAAGGATGTTATAGCTGAAGGAACAGAAATAACAACACTTCATTCTGCTTTTATCCCAGTCCCCTGGTGGGGACTATGGGCACTGTGTTCATGTCAACAGACTCTGCAGTGGATGGCCCGGAAACTCTCAACATTCAGTCCCACAATATTTTCCTGTAAAACATATGTATCCTTTATGTCCTTTATACTGCCAAGGCCTCTTGGAGGCTAATTTTAGAGTACTGGATACTTCGAAGGGGATTCCCAATGGATTTTCTAGGTTATTGTTCTTCAAACAGTGACATACTCATTTCTGAGTGTATGTAATGACTTTCAGAGGGCAGTATAATTCCTGAATCACAGGAACATAATTATTAACATTACTAGATAATAACAGACTTCAATATTTTTAATAATAAATTTTAATAACATTACAGAAAGCATTTAAAATTATTTTTAAAGGCTTGTTGTTTATATAGATATATAATTTATTTGATATAAATTCCCATCTATAAATTATGTTAAATTTATGATTTTAATAATAATCTTTGTGTAAATACTTTCAAGATTTTTTGTGTAATTTTCAATTATGTAGTATACAAATGGGAGTTTTACTTTTTCCTTTTCAGTACTTAAATTTTTTTCTTGTCTTATTGTATCATCTATGTTTTCCAAGAGAATGTTGATTAAAAGTGACAAAATCTGTATTCTGCCTTATTTTTGAATTCAAAAAGAAAGTATTCAACATTTTAAAATAAAGATAATTTTTTTATAGATCTTTTTATCATATGAGGAAAGTTTCCTTCTATTCCTAGTTTACTAGTTTTCTGAGATTTTAAATCATGAATGAATATTGTATTTTATCAAATGCCAAATTTCATTGTCAACTAATGAGATCATGCTAATTTTTCTCTATTCCATTAATGCAGTGAATTTTGCTGATTTGTTTTAAAAATGTTTAATCAAACTTGTTCTATTGGAATCAATCCAACTTTGTTGTCATATATTATCCTTTTAATATAATTTGTATTTGGTATAATAATGTTTATCTAACATTAACATATATTCCAGAGAATTCATTCAATTTTTCTTAGTTGCAGTGGTGAGAGGTTTTGTTATCAAGATTAGCCTGATTTCACATATTAGTTAAAGAACCTTCTTTTTATTCTCTTATTTAAAGAGGTCATGTGAGAGTAACATCATTTCTTCCTTAAAATTCATAAAACAAATATTTCTTAGTATAAACTTATATATTCTATATATACTAATATAAATATTTAGATTTTATACTTATTTTGAGAGTGAGCACATAGGAGCACTATGAAAAAATTTTGAGGAGTGATGGATATTTTCTGTATCTGATTTTGGTGGTGATTATGCTAATCCATGAATGTGCTAAAATTTACAGAATTGTAGAGCAAATGACTCCAGTTTACTAAGGTTTGTCAAAGAAGGCCTTAGTTTTCTCTGAGGAGGTTTATTTATAAAATACCCAGCACATCTCTGATTCTCTCACCTTTTTAATGGAGTTGATTTTCTTGGATTCTCAGCTTTGAAAGTTGCCCATGAAGTTCCTAGGATAGATCTCATTTTAATTAAAAGTCTCATTAAATGTGTTTAATTCTAGAGTTAAACACTTTTCCTTCCCTTCATTATTTTCCACTTGACTCCGTCATAGACCAAATGATTCTGTATTCAGCATCCAGAAGCTTAGTCTGAACAATGGCTCCCCGTACTGCTTCAAGTTGGTCCCTTTTCTTTGTTAGATCATCCTCCTCACCTGGCCATTGTTGACATACAAAACATCCAAACCAGTAGATAATTCTTTATGAGTTTATTTGAGCCAAATTGATGACAATTGCTGGGAAACAAAACCTTAATGAATTGAAAAACTGCTCCAGAGAATGGCAGTTTTACAACTTATTTTATACATTAGAATCAAAGAACACATAAAAAGGGTTGCATGACATTCATTGGTGGTAGATTAAATGGGGCAGGAAAAAGTAAAGTGAGGAAATCTCTGAGACTGAATAAAGGTAAAATAAGGAGACACATACTTCTTTAAATTAGTGGGTACAGGAGAGTTAATAATAAACATTTACAGCACATAGAGATTTTATTCGGGCAACAAGATAACAATGAGGGGTTCTGTGGTCTGGTGCTCTTGTGGGAAGTTGTGTCCTGCAAAAAGACAACAGAGTTTGTAAGGCCCACCATGCAGGCCTCTCTTGACAGTGTCAAGTTTAGTGAGTGGCCCTTATTTGTCTTCACCATGCATATAGGTTTATCATGAGCTATTTTTCTTTCACAGCACAGGAGAATCTTATCTTTATTAAGCTCCTTCAAGACACAAGTACCAAATATCTCATAAGAAAACACTTTTTAAAGAGCTTAAAAATTTTTTACATAAAGTATACCTCATATTAGATAAAGCATAAAATCAAATATTGATATAGGTCATATTAAAAATGATAGATTATTTTAATTTAAATCTAGAATCTATGAACCTGTACAATAAGAATTTACGGTCATTATGTACCCCATCATTTTAAAATGTGAGACTCACATGATGAAAACATCCATAAAAATGATGAGATAACAATAAAAAAAAATAATGAGCCTAAGATTTCTATACTTTTTTAAAAACTTTCTTACTATAAATCTCAAACACTATTCTAGAAGAAATGATTTAATCAATTAGGTACTTACCACTAATGGAAAAAAAAATTAATTTTAATTTGGCAGACTTAAGAGTCTACAAAGAAGTAAAAAAAAATTCTGTGTTCAATTTAATACAGAAACAACAAGAAAAGTACAGAGATTTATCTAGGGTAACATGTAGATTACAGCACATATATTTTCTTGATTCAATGGTTCTGTTTTTTTAATTTTTCACTTAAGGAACATTGCCCAGAGACAGAAGTGTAATAAAAAAGTTTCTCTTTAGTAATTCCCTTTAGTAATATATGTGTGTGTGTGTGTGCGCGCGTGTGTGTATATAATATACATACATATATACATATATAAAAATATATAATATATATATATATACACACACATATTACTAAAGGGAATTACTATATATACATTACTAAAGGGAATATGTGTGTATATATATATATATATATGTATATATATATATATATATATATATATATATATATATATATTGATTGAGAGAGAGAGAGAGAGAGTGAGACACACACACACACACACACACACACACACACACACACACACACACACACATAAAATGACTTTTTAGGATGAGAGCACATATCCTTATCCTCAAACTTAAGTCCAAATGCATCTGCCTACCCCACAGAATCTCAGATTTCTTTTTATTAGCTATCAAAATTGATATCTTCTATACTTTAACTACTTTTCTAAACATTGTTTGACTGTCTTGACAATAAATAAACAGTGGGTCTAAAGATGCTCGATTCAAATATGTGGTATAATAAAAAATATTTGGTCTTTGTCTCTGGTTCCTAAAACTCCCTGGATTTTCTGAGTGAAAGGAATATCCTTTGTTATTCATAATGAGTCTCTTTCAACTATTTCTGAGTTTATGCTAATTAAATGAATATTGGAAGGCTGTAGATATCTCAAGATGGGGGCTCGTCCCCAGAGGAAACAGCCATGTGATTAGAAAGGTTGGAATTTTCTGATCTACTCCAGAGAGAAGAGATTGGAGGTTGGGTTTAATCACCAATGCCAATAATTGAGTCAAGCCTGTCTATGTAATGAAACCTCGATAAAAAACACCTTCAGGTTGGGGTTCAGAGATTTTCTGGGCTGGTGAACACATCCAGGTGCTGGGAGGGTTTTGCACCCAGAAAGGGCATGAAAGCTCTTCCCCTCTTCTCTTCCCTCATTATCTTTCCATTTGTACCTCTTCTACCTGGCTGTTGTATCCTTTAGAATAAACCAAGTTGTATCTTTTATAATAAATAATAATAGTAAGTATATACTTCTATAAGTTCTGTGAGCTGTTCTAGTAAATTATTAAACCCGAGGGATACAGCTGTGGGACTCCTGAATTTGTAGTTGGTGAGACAGAAATGTGAGTAGCTTGGACACTCCATTTGCAGCAGGTACCTGAATTAGAGGCAATTCTGTAGAACTGAACCTTTAATCCATGAGGGCTGTCCTAACTCCAGATAGTTAGTGTCACAATTGAATTGTTAGACACCCAAGCTTGTGTTAGAGAATCAGAGAATTGATTTGTATATGAAAAACAAAAAAAAATCCTCGATCAATAACTGTTAAATATTTCCTAAGGGGGAGGGGAGAGGTAGATGAGGTAAAAGGGGTCAAATATGTGGCGACTTAAAAGAATTAAAAATAAATCAATTAATTAAAAAATATTTCCTGAACATATGGCTGAATAGCAATATTGTTCTCTACTTTTTCCAATGGGAACTATTTCTATTATTTAATTGAATGTCAATCATTTAACTTACTTTATCTCTGCTCAAATTTTATATATTTTGTTTGCCATAGCAAAGGTCAAGTAATGTAAAACATGTATTCTCATCAGAAATTTATAAAATATCCTAAATGAACATATAGCATTTGTGTTATGTCCAATCAAATTGATTTATAATATTGTGACTTATTAACTCTCTGTTCATTCGTCTTTTCTTACCATATAATGCATATATTTCTGAGGTCAGGATCAGTGTTTACATATCTTTGCCATCCCCCAAGTATCTAACATTGTCCTAGATTGTACTAGAAAGGTAACACATATTTATTGACATAATATGGGATTTCTACATTGGCAAATGTTGTCTCCTATTACTGTCTTGAATGTTCCAGTCTAAATTGAGTTTAGAATTTCATCTTGATCTTCTCAGATCCAGTTAGTAAGTTAGTAAGGAAGTTATCAGAACTGTTAAATTTGGGCAGACAAAAGCTTTTTAGATAAAAGGTGGTAGAAAAAGAACTTCCAAAGGGGTAACTGTATAGTTAACATTCTAAAGAGATATCTTAGATTTCAGACTTTAGTTTCTAAAATCAATTGCATTTTATATAACATATTAAACACCAAGGGACAATAGTTATTTATTTGGAATTACTCTGAGTCTTAAATATGTGTTCAGTGAAGATATTTTTATAAATAGTTTCCATTTTAAAGCACAGGGATCTGTATAAGAACAAAGCCTATAAAACAATCATAGTAACTAAGTATGTTGAATGCTCCATCCAAAGACCCAACCTCCCTAATGGATTATTGTGTGTCCTTATTTTAGATCAGATAAAAGTGCTAAAAATTTTTTTTATTTTCTTTTTCTTTTTTTTTTTTTAACATGTTAGCTAAATAGGAAAATAACAGAATTTGTGATAGAGACTGTGGCTTACAAAGACTGAAATATTTACTATCTTGTCCTTTATAGAAATTTGCTAACCCCTATTCCAGAACATTGTATGCATCAAAAATTTTTCAAAGACCTTGTACATTTGTGATATAAATTTTTCTGTCTTTATATTGTGCAGATGTCACTATCAATTCATCATAGTTCCAAATAAAGTAAGGGAACCATAGATTCTTATTTTTATGTTATACTTAGATAGCAATGTTCTAACACTCAAAAATAGTCTGGCAACACTGGCATTGGACTGGATAAACTGATTGAATCTTTACCCCTAGAATTTGTTTTGAGATTTGTTCTCCATGAGATGCATTATACTCTATATCATATAAACTTACCACATTGCATGTATATTTAAAAATTATTTTTAGAAAAGAAAAAATTATAAAAAAAAGAAATGGCTACTGTTGTGCATGACTTTTAAGATATGTATATTTCCAATTTTAAGATGATCACTAAATTGTTTTCCAATGTGAAATAGTCCTACTGTCTCCAAATTAAGTGTAAAGTTTATTGTAGATTTTTGGTATTCATTAGAATGCCAAGGGAATTCTGTTCTATTCCTGCTTACAGTAGAAATTTGATTTTTTTTCAAATGCTTTTTCTATGCATGTTGAGACAGTTATATACCTTACAATTTTTAATTTAAAACTCTGTTAATTACTAATATTAATTATCTTAATTAATTTCTAATGTTAAATAATACTTTTATATTTTGAAAAAATTATACTTGGTCATGAAACCTCAATATAAACAAAGCTGTAATTCTTATTACTTTATCTGATTGGTCAAAAATTTTCTTATATGGGCTATGGGTCTCATCTACTAACCATAATGTTTATATGCTTTTGTATTGTGTTAATAACAGAAGTATAATTGCTACTTGGATCCATATATTAATTTGTGTTTGATTACATGTCAATGAGGTATTTCTTTAGAACATGGTTTTTATTTTATAGGAACCATTTGATATTACACATATCTATATCTTATTTGCTATCTTCATCTCTATCTTAGATTGATCAATGTATTTCAGTATGTTTTCCAGAGTTAAGTTAGATGTATATTTCACATAATCACATTAGCTATTGGTCATGGGTTCTGGGTTGAAATTTAAACACAGTTAATGTTTTATAGATATTCCTGAAATAAAATGAGTGTATTTTGTGCATGAGGACAATTTGTTTTTGCAACCATCCTTTAGATTGGGCTATATTATCATTCTCCTTTTTACTGATATGAAACCTGAAGTCTCAGTAATCTTATGTAAGTATTATTATAGCTCTGGGTCTGTTTCCATGATCAGTCACAGTCATCAGTGTTGTAACAAGCAGACCTGAAAGAAGCAGTGGTACGAGAGAGTTGTTGCCTGGACAACCAGAACCAGTGTCTCCTACACTGCAGTTGGGGCTATTTGTGAGAGAGAAGTTGAAGGAATCTTGATACTCTGGACTCACAAGATCTAAGCTGTTGTCTAGGTTGGGACCAGTCTTCTTTATGTGATAGTTTGACTTCTCTCTCCCACCAATGAGACATCCTGGGTGGCTGGATAGAAGAGCAGATATTTCATGCTGGACATATTTAAGCTTATCTGTCTGCTGATGGAAATGATTTAGTAGTAGGTCATAAGGTGGAAATATAGTATATAGATTGAATAAAAGCAGGAGCAATGGATTTGAGCATGTAAGAGGAGCTGGCCTTAGATGTGAGAAGTTGCAGAGAGAAGGATTGAGATTTTACCAGCTGAGTAAGTATTCCTTATGACAGTTTACATTGGGAGTCTTTATAAGTATGATATCTTATATTAAAAGAAAAAAAATGATGAATTTGATAGCATTAAACTTGTAACTTTTGATAACCTTGAAATATTTTTGATTTGGGATACTAGATTTGGTAAACTTGAAAAAGTAGTTACCAGACTGAGGCATACCTAAATTCTAGATTCTAGAAAGAATGACAAGCCTCAGGAAATAACCATGAGGAAGGAGGCTAAAGAGTGATATAGATAAAATACAGATGATTGTAGCTGAAAAGTTCAAGGGTCTATAAAGCCTGATTTTAGATTGTTTCTTCTCTTTGTTAAGACTACTTCATTACTTCAATTGCTCAGGTCAAAACCATTGGTGTCATCATTTTTTCTGCTTTATTGCACACTATACATCATCTCGCCAATAAATCGTGTCTTTTCTATATTTAAAAAAAATCTTGATTTCTACTACTTCTCTCCATCTCGGTCAAAATCATCATTACCTTGTGACTGGATTCTTTCATAAGCAAAGTAGTGAATTTCTCTATTTTTGCCTGTTATCTCTTTCCATCTATTATCAGTATTGCAATAAGAGTGAACCTGCTAAAACAGGATTATTTAGATCATTGCATTTTGTGTCAAACTTCCAAATGGCTTTTCATCTTAGAAAAAAAGCTAAAATTTTACTGTGTATATCAATTAACTAATCAATTAGCTGTTGTCATAATAATGCTATATATAAATGATGCCAAATCTCAATGGCTTAAAGCTGTAATACATTATCTATGCTCATGGCTGTGGGATAGTTGTTGGTAGTTTGATGGTAGCAATCTAAATTCAGGTGCATTTAGTTCAAGCTAAGGATTGGATTAAGTTCTGCTTCATATACCCATTGTCTTTGGTCAATGCATGCCAAAATCTAGGTGCAGAAAATACAATATAGCAATATGAAAAAATTCAAGTGTATCTTTCTAGATCCCTTACAAAAACAGATGCTATAAAGGGATTACACATACAAGAGATTCAGTGGAGGAAGGCCAGTAAAGGGAGAAGGAGGAGTAGTAGGCAGAAAGAACTTTCAGTGCAGAATTGCAGTGCAGATGTAACAATTGTATAAGGTAAAGAAGGAAGAATAAACAGGAAAGGAGAATCTCAGATCAGTTCTAAGAAAATTTCAGCTAGACCAATGTGGAATACTTTAGACAAAGTTTCTATGCAAGCATTCTACAAAAACCAATGAATACTAATGCCCATGCAATGCTCAGTCATTGGCCTAGTAGAAAGAAACGTGGTGATAAATCAGAGAGACAGCATTGAAAGTTCTAGGTCCAAATACACTGCCCAAAGCAGGCTTTTTTGAAGGAGACCTGAATAACATATTTACTTGATCACAATGCCAGTTGCATTGCCAAGTAAAAAAAAAAACGGGGAAAGAAAGTATACTCCCTCATGGAAGTAGGGAAGAGAGTATTATTGAAAAGTAATCTAATTAACAATAAATTAAACATATCTATACAAATCAGACTTCTTTTTATCTCTCTGACCTCATTTACTACCACTTTCTTCTCATTAATTCTCCTTTAGCCATACCACTTCATTTTTGCCACAGCACACTATGCATACTCCTAACAGAGGTATTTTGCCTAGATTGCTTTTTGCTCAGATGTCTGCATGACTCTTCTTCATTTCTTTTTGATGTTTATTCTAATGTCAATTTATCAGTAAGGCTTTCTCAAGTCACAATCTCAATCCTCTTCAACATGAAGCACACTCAATAATTGCTTTCAGAATTGATCTTATTCCCATTTTCAAATACAGGCTAGATTAACCAAAGAAAAATGTGCATAAAACATTATACATTCTCATATTTTGGTACTATAATCTCCTAACTGATGTAGGCAGCAAGTAATCTAATTATTCTTAGAAAGTAGTGCTATGAATAATTTAACAAGTATTTGCCTTCAAGAAAATATTGAATTCCAGAAATTTTGTAAATAATTCAATAAACAAGAACAAATGCTACTATAGTTACATTTAGGGAAAATATGCAGACACAGGAAAAACTGCTATTTCCCCAGTGCTATTTTTAGTTCTCTGCTCCTACTGAAGATAATCTAAAGCTAATACTAACAGGCTGGATCTTTGATTATCCAATATGATAAAATGATTCAAGCAAGTTTCCTGCTGCTGCAGTGTGTAGCAAATAAGTATTGTGGTGGACAGTCCCATATGTCAACTTGGCTGGGCAATAGTACCCAGTTATTTAATCAAATACTAATCTAGGTATTGCTATGAAGATATTTTGTCAATATGGTTAACACATGCTATCAGTTGACTTTAAGTAAAGATTATCCTTAATAGCTTCAGTGGATCTTATCTAATTAAAAGATGTTAAGGTGACAAGTACTCTGAGAAAGAAGAAATTCTGCCAGTGTACTGAAGATATATTTCACCTATATGTATGAATAATACCTATAATACATACATGCATTATAATTTTAAATCTTATATTTTTGTATAATTTATATAATATTATAAATATCGCCATCCTACTAGTTCTGTTTCTCTCATTTCTCTAATACAACCCCGAGTGGGACATGCACCAAATAAAACTTTTAAGTTTATATACACACACACACACACACACACACACACACACACACACACACACACAAGTATGTATATATGTGTATATGTGTGTGTATTTCAGTAAAGAATAAAATGAAAAAAACTTCTTAAATATGCCAGTCTTTATACTAGATATTTTAAACTTATTATTTATATTTAATTCTTTCAGAAAATACATAATCTTATTTCACAGAGAAGTTAGTGGAGAGTTATGACACAAAGAGAAAGGAATGCAATATGTAAAAGCCATGATTAGGAGTTATGCAGATATGGGTACATATCCTACCAGCTTCCCATGAATAATATATATATGTGTGTGTGTTAGACATATTCAGTTCTGAGACTCTGTTTACTCATCTCTTAAATGGAAATTACAAGAGCTCTCTTTTGCTGGTGGTGGTGTGAATTAAATTAGCATATGTGAATCCTTAGCCATGTGTCAAACTGGATGTGTATTCTGTGGGTACTCAATAAATGTCTGCGCCCTTAATATTCTAGAAATCAAGATATTGTACCTGAACTGCTATTCAGCATCCTGCTTAGTCTTACAGCCTTTTCCGAGATGCTGCAGAAGGCGTAGAAGTAGCCCTGCAGCTGCATTTTACCATCGAAATAAGTCAATTCTCCATTTTTAATGACCAAGGGTATTTGTAAGGAGTTCTGTCCACGTTGTTTCTAGAACTTCCTCAATCTCTGCCTTTCTGAAAAGTTTATAAAGAACCAATTTAATTCTTTTGCAATTTTGACCAAGTCATGATAAGGAAAAAATGAAAAGATTCCTGAGAACACATTCAGGATATTTATATTTAAATATTAAAATAACTGAGTTTGAAACAAAGGAAACCAATCTATCACTGTTATTTGATAATGAATTACATTTTCCTTCTTTATTACTCTTCAAATGCAGTCAGATTTTACTTTAGAAATACTTGGCATTTTTTCTTTTTTTTTCTTTTTGCTTTCATTTCTCCAAAAATTCAACAATAGCCAGATTTTTACTTGCACTTTTTATCTCTCTATATATAAAACAGTTGTTTTGCTGGTAAAAGAAGAATACTTACGAATTGCAAAAACATGACTTTATCATCTCTGAAAAATAAAAGCAATGGAAAAAATGCAATAAATTCTGTCTTTAAAGAAAGAATAAAACTGACATCTTGTAATATCAATCTCAGATAAATATGCCACAGAACTAAAGTGGCCACTCCTGCTTATAGCTCCAGGCATCTTAGATGGTTAGGTACCTGCTGTTCCTGTAAGTTCTAGAGGTTCTCATAAGAATCAACACATTCAGCCTTTCTTCATTCGCATGTCCCCTTTCCCATATCTTCAAAAGAAATACAATGTAGAGAGTGCCCTTAGTGTAGAGAAACATCTTAGCATTAGTGGAGCAGATAGTTTTGTGTTGTGTTGAGCCAAGTTTTAAGCTGATCACCTATGTGGTATGAACAAGCAACTTCTCTGAGCCTGTACTTCCTCATTTATAAAAGAAAGACAATACATAGACCTAGTAGGTTGTAAGAATTAAAATAATATATGTGAGGTATTATACAGAAGGCATGTCATATTGTATCATGTTAACTGTTTGTATTGTTAAGATAGCTATTATTTTTGTGGTTAATATAGTGTTTGGAGACTTGAGATCTAGCATCAAACGACCGTATTTCAACCCTATTTCAAGTCCTTACCATAACTTAAGGCTCCTAATAACCCATCTCTTGTTGGCCATCTGACCTCTTTTGCAACTCTGGTTCTTCATCATACTGTTCCAGCATTGCTGGACCTGCAAAGGATCTGCTGCCTCTGGGCCTTTTCCTTTTGTGTTACTATTGCTTTTGAAAACATTCCTCCAGATATCAGCTTGATGGATTTCTTTTTTTTTTTTTTTTTAAGTACTGTTCAAATGTCACTGTACCAGAGAGGAATTCTCTAACTACTATGTATATATAACAACACTTTTCTCCTCCCTCTCTGTCTTACTCTCTTAATTTTCTTTCATAGTACTTAGTACCACTTGACCTCTCTTTATCAGCTAAATCCCAGAAACAAGGTTATTGTTTGCTTTTTTTAATTTCTCATCCCTAGGGCCTGTGATAGTGCTTGACACATACTAGACACTTAAAAAATATTTGTTAAATAAATGAATGTGAGAATCACCTGATGCTCTGATTACATAACCAGGAGAAAGAACTGACATAATAGATTTTTTTCTGATTCCTTCAAAAAAACACTAGGAAGACATTTAGGGAATAAAAATGTGAACATCTCAAGGGGATATAACCTGACAGAATTCTATTCTCCTTCCAAGTAATTCAGATATTTAATGAATGTAACTTCCTCCTTCCTAGATAATCCCCAGATGCATAGAAACAATGTAGGCCTATCTCTACTTAACACTAGCAGGTATTGACAGTCTAATTCCAAATTATGCTTAAAAGAACTGCAAAGAATGATAAATTGATTAGTTTAGTGTTATTCATTCTTGGCTATAAAGAAATAAATGAAGTAGATGATGACAGGATCAGTAATTTTTGTGAAGTCAAGCAAAAAAATAAATACCAAAGTGAGTTCTTTATTAAAGTTTTATATACAAGAACTTTATAAGCAAAGACATAGAAAAAAAATATGTGCACCAGGTATCAATTCAAGTACATCATATAGCAATGTTTTATCCACCAATCACAGCTTCCCTACAATTTGCTAATCTTCAGAGCTGGACACTGAAAGCTGTATTAACCCAAACTGTCAACTCTGAGTACCACTATGAGAATATAAAATAGTATGTGTCCCATGATTTCTTAATAAAAGAAATTGAGAAATACCTTGTATGTGGTCTTGTGGTTTTTATAATCACAGTTCATAAACAGTATAGTATAACCAAAGTAATTTGTTTTTAATAATACAAGAAAGAATCATGAGAATTTTAAAACAGAAAATAGCTATTTTATCAAATAATCATCTTTTTTTTTCCCAAAGAAATTCTTTCATCAGAAGACTCAGAAAACAGCCAAATGAGAGCCATGTCTATCTCATCCTATTTGACAGATAACTATATTTGTTCTGGGACTGAATTCAGCTCTGGAAACTAGAGGGACCTCAGTATTGTGTCTTCATATGAGAAAAATATTGAGTTTTAAAAGTTACCTGATTTTATCAGCACACATAGGTTGATATTGTCACACATCATATAAATGAACTTATAACTTTAGGATTTGGGTTTGAGGCAGGATAGTTAGTTAAACTAGGGAAGTTCCCCCTCCCGTCTATTATGTGGCTCTAGAATTTCTCCCTTCTCCCTTGCTCAGCCTTCCCCCTGTTTTGATTTCAAGTGTGAGATCCCAGCATGAGAAACAAGCCAAGGCCAGGAGACTAGATAAATGGCCTTGGGCCACCTTTCTCCTCCAGGTGGCAAGGGAAAACAAGCAAAGACTGGGAGGCAGGCTAGATAGCCTTGGGACACCCTTCACCCCAAAGAAAACAAAAGCCAATGATTTAGACAGCTCAGGGCAGACTCTTTCTGAGCTGCCAGCACTCCTTTCTTAAGTGTGTACTTTCGCTTTAATAAAACTTACTCTTTTTCCTGATTGCTGTTAGTTATGTTCTTGAATTCTTTCTTGTGGCATAAGTCAAGAACCTGATCACTGGAGCTTGAGGTTTGGGGTCCCTCTTTGGACTCCTGTCCTGTCGAACTCTTCAGTATCATGTTGGTAAGTCAGTCAAATAAGCAGGAAAAAGAAAATAAGTGAAGGGGGTGGGAGGAATCTGGTGGAAAGAAATAAAAGAGGAAGGAAAACTAAAAACCCCATGTGCACAGAGTGGCCTGAAAAGGTGCTCAGGAATCAGCCAGTAGTAGATTTAATCTGGGCTTCCATTAGAATAATCCAGGTAATATTTTTAAAAATTAGTGAAAATTAGTTATTTACACTAATATCTCATGACTTATAACATGTAAAATGAACACTGTTGATTATTTTATCTCTCTGTATAGTCCCCTGCGTCTTCTTAACCTTCTTGTATTCTCCATAGTGAATGAGGGGATCTATTCATAAAACCATTAATGCAAATGGTCTACAGTTTCATTATTTGTGTAGGTAGAAAAGCTTCTTAACATTGGTTATGCTTGCTGAGAGCTCAAGAAACAAGATGATACCATGAAGAAACAGAGTTGCAAAGAGTGCATAGCCACAAAAATCACAGATGTGAGTTTCAATTCCACTTCCACACCACACACTTGCACCATTTTGTGTGAATTTACGTTATTAATCTCTTGCAGTATTGGTGCTATTTCTGAAAAAAAATCAGATGATTCATCTAATACAGCATAGGGAGATTTAAATGGAATAATGTATATAAAACAACTATCACAGACCAGCATATAATGTTGATAATAACTATTTAGTGTGTGTTTATTATATGTAAAATAGCATCTTACATGTTTTCACTCTCTATTTCATTTAACTTTAGCCACTGAAGCCAGTATTTTTTACCACTGTGCTGAGCTGTCCCTACCTGCTATCGAATGTAGCTCTAGAGTCTGAACTGATTAATATCTGTATCATTACTTTGCCTCTTAGAAGCACTGTGAAAAAAGTAGACTCGTGTTTATATGAAGAGATGTAGAGATGAAGGGTGGAGAGTTCTAATTCTCACTTATATCTGTAAAATGTAATTATTTATACCTCCTGAATTTACTCTTCTGAATGTATTGCCTATAATAGGGCAAGAACGCAATAAGTATTTAATGTGTTTCATTAAATCTATATATCATCAATAGTAATAGATGTCATTATTTCATGTTCACTGAAAAATTCCAATTAAAATATAGTATGATACTTTCTTATAACATTGATTATGAGACACATTATTACTTCAGAGATGTTAGAATGTAAAAAAGAAGTGTGTGTCTTAGAATCAATGGAATGCAGTAAAAATCACTAGTTTTCTTTCTAGAAAATAAAAACTATTCCTATTCCTCATGAAAGATTTGTTCATATTCTTTAAAATATTTTTTTGTTTTATTATACATTGATAAATTAAATCAAATTATCTATCTCTATTCTTCACTCCTTGTGGCAGTATTGTACATCTACACCCTTGACTTAAGCTCCTGGTGGGCCTTTCCTTAATCCCTTGACAATGGGCTCCTCCAGGGAACTCAATTAGGCTAATGCAGTTTTCCTCAGCTTCAGCACTAAAATTGATTGTGGGCTAGACAATATTTTGCTGTGGAGGGGGGATGTTTAGCAGTATCTATAGACTCTGCCCATTAGATGCCAATAGCTCTAGTGTCTCCCTCCAAGTTGTGACTACCAAAAAAGTCTCCAGATTTTGTAAAATGTTCCATAGACATGTTAAGGGTGGAAAATTTTCAAGTGAGCCAACTAGCTAAGTCAGCTACAGGGAAGAAATGTATCTAGATACCAGAAGTTGTCCTACTTGCTTGGGTGTGGTTTAGGAGGAGTATTGTATAAAATATGAAGATGGCCAATGTCTACTTCTGTAATCCACTTACTTGTTAACCAGAGTGTGGTACTAGGTGATGTATTGTGCTAATGGCCAACTTCTGCTTCTGTAATCTGCTTGCTTGTTCTAGGTTTTATAACTGCCTAACTCTAAAACCCTGGGGCTGATCTCCTCTAACCCTGCGTGGTAGAGAGTCAGTCACCAGCCAGCTAATAAAGGCTCATAATCCATCTTAATTGGCTCCATGGGTCTTAGGATTGATCGTGCCACATCAGGCAGGGGATAAAATTGACCCTATTGATAACAGGATCTTAGTGCACCTGATTTGAACAGAGGATTTAAATTTGTTTTATAATGAAGTTTTTCCTCTTGTACTATAAAGACTTTCCCCTGGTTTTCCCTGTAACCTGCTATCCCTTCACCCTGAGCTTCAGAATAACCTCCAACCCATAGCTTGAAGCAGAGTTAACTAGTAAGTCCAGCCTAGATCAGCCAATCCCATTGTTTTTATTTTCTTTTGTTTTTCTTTTCTTTGGAAAGAATAGATCCTCTGGTAATGTTTTGAGGAAGAACATATTCATATTTTCATCATCTGCTTTTTAAAAATTCTAAGTCTAGGTTGGAAATTATTTTCGCCTAGAATTTTGAAAATGTTACACGTACACCATCATCTCACCTTCAACATTCCAGGAAATCCATGCTGCTGTTCCCTTTTTTTCCCCACTCTGGAATTTTTTGAGGACTTCTCTTTATAGTCCAGATGCTGACATGTCATGATAATATGCCTTCAGGTGCTTTTTTTACATTGATTGAGCTGAAAATTTGTGAGTATTTTCACAACAATCTTAAATTTTTTATTAATGAGATATTGTCCAGTGTTATTATTTATTCAATCCCCTACTATGTTCCTTTTTTAATGAAACTCCTGTTAGGTGTGAGATATTTTGTGATTTTGTTCCATTTTCTATGGAATTATTTTTATATCTCAATTTTTCTACTGTATTTTAAAATTATATATATATATAACTTTGCAATAACTTTCTTAATTTTATTAATTTCTTATTTTTTGGATTTGATATATTTTATTATCTCTAGTAATAATATGAATAAGTATATTACAATTAGAAATAGATATATTTACATTGCTATTGTTATACTTGTATTCTCTGCTTTTTTGAGTTGCTATTATTTTATGCCATGCTTTAAAATATTAACCCAAAATTTATGTTTTTCTGAATCATATTCTGCAACTCTTTCAGCTTATTTTATCAATGACTGCCTAGATTGAATGACTGCTTTGGTATGAAGTGGTTAAACAGCTAACTCCCCAAATTTTGCAGCATGAAGATAATTAAAATTATGACATTAAAAAAAAGGCTCATGAATGCAATGACAACTGCTTGGTGGCATGTAAGGTAGAGTTACCTTCTATTGAAAGCTAGAGTGCCCAAATGACTTTTCTGACAGTTGTATAGCAGAAGAAAAGCAAAAAGGTTGTCCATCTAGTCTCGGCTGCCTCAAATTATTATTTTCACATTGAAATAGAATACACAGTTTTTACAGGCTGCTTCATCAGCACTTATTCTCCTTCTATAGTGAAAGGCCAGTGTTAGAGATATTGAAATACAGGCTGGTGTAACAAAAACAAACAAACAAACAACAACAACAACAACAACAAAACAGTCTTCCTTTACACACACCACCAAGGCTCTGACATGTATAGAAATTTGGAGAGGTGAGCCTAGAATAAAAGGGTGTTGGAACAGTGGCATGAGAAAGAATGAAGTTAGA
This sequence comes from Macroglossus sobrinus, assembly GCA_004027375.1. NCBI lineage: Eukaryota > Metazoa > Chordata > Mammalia > Chiroptera > Pteropodidae > Macroglossus > Macroglossus sobrinus. Next base: position 783,708 of record PVKZ01000279.1, read on the forward strand.
TGGAAAAGTCTTTGAATATCATTTGGAAGAATTGGGTCCTATCTGGGAGCCATTGCAGAGTATAGAAAAGACAAATAGCAAGCATCATTCTGGCTTTTTAACATACCATGTTGCAGACTGTCAAGCCTTCACATAATCAATTTGAAAATGGTTACTTATGAGTCTCAGGAGCTCCCCTGGTTAACTCCTTGCCAAGTAAGAATTATATTTGATTGATATATGAGACATTGCTTCTTGATTCTGGAATCATTCAAGTAACAGCTCTGTCACAGCCTCAAAGTGCAGAGAGATGAGCAGGTGTTTTTACTGCAGTAACCTCAATATCTCTCTTCCATTAGCAATTTAGCAGTGTTCTTAGGTCATTCAAAATGAGACTTTGGTGAAAAAAAACATGAGTGGCTAATTATGTAATTTAACTTCCCACTTCTCCCCACAAAAAGAAGCACTTTGATGCTTGTCTTGTTTGGACTATTATTCCAAAAAACAGTATCAGTGATTCCTCTGGGACTTTTCTTGGGTTGATTTAACTCTAAAATATAGTATTTGTAAAAATGCTTTGGATTTTATTTCACGTGTTATCTCATTTCTGTGTTAAACCAACTATTTGTTATATGTCATTATTATTTCTGTTTTAGGTGAAGACACAATACTTAGAGGGATAAATTACTTAGCACTGGGGAAATATAATTAGTTAACAGAAGTTGGACTTGAACAAAGCTATCCACTGACCCCAGGGCCTATATTTTTTTCTAAATTTTAGTGGGCAAAAAGCATAGTTTACATACTAGGTATTTATATTCAAAGAAATATTCAAAGAAATGATGCCCCATATAGCGACAGGTACACATGTTTTCTGAGACACCGAAGCCTTTCTGTTCTTTTCATTGGCTTAGTTTCTATTTTTTTATATAATGGAAATTTGGCAGTAGAGTGACATAAAGATGCTGAGGTATTCAAAAGTAGAAAATAAGCAGATGCTTTCTCAAGAACAAGTGCATTTCTGTTTAGGAGGCAGTTTACAGGAACCAAGTGAGGCATTCCATGGCTTTGTCAGGTCCCTGGTATGTTTATCCAATTCTCTCTGCTATCTCTGAACTCGAAGTGAAGATATAAATATATCACCCTCGCCAAAGTAGAAGGTGAAGGCAAATGCACAAATGAGAAGAATTTAAAATATAAAATTGCACAGTTATAATTTTATAGCAAGGAGCAATTTTAAGAAGAGAACAGAAGAAAGAACTTTTATTTATAATGTGGAACATGAATGCAGAAGGACCTGTCACACATAGTGTATTATGATTTATAAGTAACAATAATCGTTTCATTACCATTTTCCTCTGGAGTAGAATAACATATTAAACTGATCAATAGAAGGCTTTGGCTTCCTCAAGATGTTTACAGAGATTATTGAATTTGAATAACTTGAAATGTTCTTTTATTTTTCTGTTACTTTGACTTCTGTTTCAAGACTCTGCCAGGGTACACTAGACCTGAACAGCCAGTTATGAGGAGCAGTCCGAGTCATGAAGAACAGTTTAATCACTTGTAGATTTGCACATTACCACAAGTATTAAGTAAAGATATATAGTTGTTTAGGAAGTGAGAATGAATGGATTTTCAGACAAAGAAAATTAATAAAAGACTTGCTTTTGTGTTTTTCTTTAATAATGTAAGGAACGCTTGGTTCAGGTAAATCTATATTGGATTAGAACATACACTAGAACATACACAGCAGGTGTTAGGCACTTTGCTTGGTGTCTCTGGGATCTCCTTTTGCTGCTCTTATAGCCAGTGGATTGAGAAGAGTGGGGAGGTAAAGGTGGGAAGGAAGGTAATTAATTTCCAAATGCTATTCTATTCTGTAATTATATACCAGACACCAAGGCAGGAATTTTCTCATCTTTTCTCTGATGTGCTGGTATTATTATTGTAATTTCACAGAAATGCCTATATATAAATTCCCAGGGTCAGAGACAAGTCTCAAACACAGATCTAATTACAACTTGAGTGTTATTATTACTCAGTACTCTTTGATTTGGAAGTAACAGAAACCAAACTCAAAACTATTTTAGACAAAAGGGAATTGACTGGCTACATAAGAAATGGAAATCAGGATATAAGTGGGAGCTGGGCCTCTGAAACTCAAACATCCCAGGACATCATCTGAGCTCATCCTTTCTCACTTTGTTTGACAATATCAGGTATCAACAGGATTCATCCACACAGTGTTCAGTAAGGCCACTGATAACTCCTGTGACTCAAATTTCTAAGCTTCATCACTAAAGAGACTAGGATTAAGGGTCTGCCTCTCTGTAAACATTCTGGAGATGTTTCTGATTGGCTCCTCTTGGTTCTCCATATATCAATGCCCATTGATACTAAAAAAAAAAAAAAGGCAGTGTCAGCAACATGAAATAATTTGGAGCACACAGATGACAGGGGATGGGAGAGGAATTCCATCTCTAACACTTTGAACGTATGTAATCTGGCAAGGCTGCCACCTTTGGTAGCCTCTCTGACCTAAGAACAGACCATCCTCTTGGTGAGGATGCCATGACTATTAGTTTTATTAGCAAAGTACCATATCCCACTAAAGTTCTATAACCATCCAAACTTATTCATCAAAAGTCACTAATCACATTTTTATTAGAATGTAGGAGAGCAGCCATGGCTATTTACTGCCTCCTAGATTACCATTGAAGTGAACAAGAGAGAAACTTCTTTGGCAGCTATGTACCAGATAGTTCAAAATATTGACTAGAAAATACAATTAGATCAAAATGAAGAAAGATCTGCTACTTTCTCTACAGCTATGATGACAGTCTCTGCCAGCTTCTCTAAAGCTACCCCAGATAAAAACTTCAAACTTGAAAACAACATCTTGCTGTGTATAAGAGGACACACAAAAAAGAGACTCTAGTGCCCTTCTAATGGAATGGTTGCCTTAAGCTTTTTCGAAAGGGAAATTCTGGAACCACTTATGCCTTAAATGATCAGAATTAAGTGATTATGAGCTTAGACAAATCATTATACTCTGCAGTCTAAAAGAGATGCTTGATAATAAGGAGGTGGTAAGAGGGAGAGTTGATGTTAGAGTTGAAGATGGGAGATCTTTAAAGAAAAAAAAAAACATTTGGAATCAGTTAAGACTTGGCATCAACTCTATGGTACAGCAGTGGCAATAGAAAGCTGATGATTTCCTTGTGCTCCTGGTGGCTGCAGGCTCATTCTCCTAAAAGACAATGACAATTAGAAGAGCACCTGTCCACACTTACAAAGATCTGGAATCATGCAACTTTCTCCTTTCAAATAAAAAGAAAGAACTCTTTAAAAGAGAAGCAGAGCCCCCTATTGGGACTACGTTATGAATTTATATACCTTATTATTTTTTTCTTATAATGTAAAAGATTTAAACATGAACATATCAGAGTTTAATAGAAATCACCTGATTCTATCTGTGGTTTTCATTGTTAGCTGCACATTAAAATCATCTGGGAAGCTTTCAAAATTTCCAGTGCCCAGGCCGCATTGCAATCCAATTAAATCAGAATCTATGGAGGTAAGACCTAATCCTCACTGTTGTGTATAAATAACTCTAAATAACCCTAGATTCCATTGTGCAGTCATAGTTGAGAACCAGTGCCCTAAATAAACCCTAGGTAAACAAACTTCTCCTTCTCAAGAACAAGCAGAATTTTAAAAAGTTACTGCAACCCTAAACTATAGTTATACCTGATATATTTGGCTCTCTAAGAACTTATAGACTTTGTCTTTTTCAAATTACATATATTTAACTCGTACATATTTTCAGGAATGCATTATGTCTAAAATTAAGGAACTGAATAAAATTCAAGAAAGAAAAAAAATAGAAGATAGCATTCTAAAGACTATTTTAGGCAATGACACATAATTGAGTATAAATAGTTTATTTGGAAGATAACAATAGGAAACACTGAGAGAGAGTGAGGAAGTGAAACAGGGAACAAAAAGAAGGTACAAAGTATATAGTATCAAGCATGTTATTGCTGTGGTCAGCTGACACTTGCTCCTGTTGGGGACTTTGCAAGCTAGTGTAGAATGCATGCCTATGATCTCTTCCACCTGGGGAGTGAGTGGGTGGATATTTATCCACTAGTGAGGACTGTTGCCAGGGGGCACTAATTCCTTGGCACTTATAACAATAACCACTGGACATAGAGAACAGAATCTCCCACTCTCTATATCGGAGTCACATGTGCCAGCAGTCGGATAAGTACAGAGAGAACGTGACTGGGGCCATGATAGCATCTGCTAAAAGTATGTTTTGAAATAAAACTAAACAGTGTTCAGTAAACTTTTTTTGTAAAGTACCAGATGGCACATATTTTAAGCTTTGTGTGCCACATATGGTCACTCTCACATATATATTTTTAATTTTTTTCTAACAATTTAAAAATGTAAAGACATTCTAGCTCATATAAAAATAGATGCTGGACCACATTTAATCCTCAGGTTGAAAATTAGAGATTCCTAAAATAGAGAATAAAACTCAAATTTATCTGTTAATATAATTGATTAAAATGAGTAAAATCTTCCAAGATGAATACAACCTTTGTATGAAAAAATGTTTAGTTTATGTTGTTCAAATAATAACTTAAATAAATGATTACTTAAAAAAAAACAATTGTGCAGACACAAACAGATATAAGGCAGGCAAGAATAAACCAAATAGAGTTTAAGGTATTAAAGAAGAGTTATTTTACATTAGTAAACGTAGTAAAATGTAAAATACACAATGAAGACATTGTAGCCACAGTCTTTTGTTTGACATGTAAGATAATAAATAACAAAAGAAGCAAAATAAAAACCAAAGTTACTGAAAATAGAGACAAAAATACCATTAAAGTGGTAGCATTAGTTCATTAGTTCAAATCTTTAATATATCAAGTATTAAAATCTAAAAGAATATGAAAGAATAGATTATTAAATTATTAAAAAAAATAGTGGTTATAAATTTCAGTGCATAGTTTCAAATTTTCAAGAAATATTTATTTATTTGTAGTCAGTTAATTAGCTGTGATTGCTATCCCTAGTCTGCGTGGTGAAGAAAATATTAAACTCTAACTCCCATCGAGCTCCTAGCTTTTGGGGTATGTTATTCTGGGAATTTACCTACTCTCAGTAAATTGGGAAGACTTCTCTGGTCCTCAGGCATCCATCAACTGGACGACCATAAGATGCAAACTTTTCTCAGTTCTAATTTTATTTAAACCCATAGATTTTTCTGCTTGAGACAAGAGGATGTTTAGTGAAAGCCAGAAAACTCAAAGCTATCCATTTTTTAGGTCTTTTTATCTTCTTCAGTATTAGCTAGATAGCAGGATACATTCCCTCTTCTTTGAGAAATTCATGGTCCTCTATTTCTCCCCTCTCCCAGGCTTTAATTACTTCTTTTATCAAAAAGAATTGTTGTGGCATGATCAATTCTAAGACTCACGAAGCCAATTAAGATGAATTACCAATCTTTATTAGTCAGCTGGAGACTGATTCTCTACGACACAGGGTTAGAGGAGATCAGCCCAGAGCTTCCAGAGGAGGCAGTTTATAAAGTTTAAGACCATATCCTGGTGGTCTTCTGAACAAGCAAGCAAGCAGATTACAGGAAGCAGCAGATTATAGAAAGCAGAAGTTGGTTGTAAACGTCTTACACAAAGATAAATGTCCTATACCAAGGTATATGTCTTATACAAAGGTAAATGTCCTCAGGGAACTCTTAGATCAAACAGGGCCTAGCAGGCAGTTTCCTTATCTGCATCCTGGTGGTGGGTGGTCCGTGCTTTCCTGGGGGCTGGTGCCTGAAGATATCACTTCTCTGTGACTGATTTACTGAAAAGTTTATTTACTTCTACAGAATCTCTCTCTACATCTCCTTACATTGTGTCCTGAATCACACTGGGATATTCAACATAACCTCCTAAGCAGGTTTAAGATTTTTAAACAAAAACAAATAAAAGAATTCTTGCAGACAAATTCTGCTCTTTGTCCAACATTGTTCTTGCTACTATACCAGTTCTTTCCTGTTATTCATACTCCATGAAATATACAAAGGTGAAACTATATTGACTATTTAAGTACAATGACTTTGAACTGGAAGTAAATTACAAAAGTAAATAAAAATAAAATGAAAACTCTCAAGCTCTCACAATTTCTCTTGAGCTAAGAATCCAAATCAAGTTTTGACATAGGCATTCTTTTACATGTTTTTTGACCTATTGTAGTGCTAGGGAAAATCTTAAAGGAATGCTTCCAAACAATATTTTAAGTAATATAAAAACTGAAAAAAAAAATGGCACAGCAAATACTGGGAATCTTTTAAAATAATAGTCTTTTAATTGAAAAAATACTTGCCTACCATAAAATACTATATAGGAAATATTGCTTAAAAACAGAAAAGCATAAAAATTCTTCAAAGATCTGAGAAACTGCTGAATTCAATATGTAAAATAAGAATTATAAATTGGTAAAATAATTTAAAATTTTCTCAAACTTATTTGTATTTATATCTAAACAAATGCAAATATTAACATTTTATAATTTCCTCCACCCAATAAAAATATTTTTAAAAAATACTGGGAGTTTTCCATCAAGGGAGAATATTGACACTTTCATATATGTATAGTGATATACATATATGAAATATAAAATATTTTGAATTATCAAACAATGGTAAACTAAATTAATGTTTTCTCAATTATGCAACCTAATACTTATGATTATATTGAATCCAGAGGAAATAATCAATGTTTTAGATGAAGATATATAAATAATATTCTTTAAAATATTGAGGAAATAAATTAAAATTATGGGAATTGAGTATTAATAAAATAAATTTTATGTAATGGAAGATCACATATTGAGTACCAAATAAGAATTGTGGATATTGTGAAGTTTAATTTATATGTCAACTTGGATAGGCTAAAGTGTCCAATTATTTGGTCAAACATCAGTCTAGATGTTACTTTGTAGTTATTAACATTTAAATCAGTGAACTTTGAATAATGCAGATTCTCTTCATTGTATGGGTGGGTGGGCCTCATTCAATCAACTAAAAGGCATAAAAGAAAGATTGAGGTTTTCTAAAGAAAAGGAATTTGGTCTCAAGACTGCAATATGAAAATCTTGCCTGAGTTTCCAGTCTGCCAACTCCACTTTTCAGATTTCTGACTAGAGTGTAACATCAACTCTTACCTGAATTTCCAGCCTTCAGAATAGTCCTACAGATTTAGGACTTACCAGCTTCCCCAATCATATGAGCCAATTCTGTCCTCCTGCTCCACCCCCACCTTTTCTATTGGTTCTGCTTCTTAAGAACCTTGACTAATGTAGATGCAATAATAATAATAATAATAATAATTATTATTATTATTATTATTATTATTATGGACATTGGTTAACAAAATCCAGTAAGTTTCAGGTGTGCAATTCAACCGTAAAGCATATATATTGCATTGTGTGTTCACTGCCCATAGATAGATTTCTTTCTGTCACCACATATTTACATATTTGATCCATTTTAGCCCACCATTTACCTCCCCCGTTCCCTCTTTCCTTACCCTCTGGTAACTACAAGTCTATTGTCTATGTCCATGAGTCTCTGTTTGTATGGTGCTTTTAGATTTATATCTCCCATATAAGTAATATCATGTGGTTTTTAACTTTTTCTCTCTGGCTCATTTTGCTTGGCATGATTATCTCAAGATCCATCTATGTTGTTGCAAGTGGCAGTATTTCATCTCTTTATAGCTAAGTAATATTCCACTGTATATATGTACCACAGCTTCTTTAGCCGTTCATCTATCTTAGGATATTTCAGTTGCTTCCATGAATAATGCTGTTATGAACATCAGTGTGCAAATATCTTTTCGTATATGAGTTTTCAAGTCTTTAGAGTAAATACCCAATAGAAGGATTGATGGATCATATGGTGGATCAATTCTTAGCTATTTAAGGAAGCTTCATACTGTTTTCCATAGTGGCTGTACCAATTTGTGGTCCAACCAGTAGTGTATGAGGATTCCTTTTTCTCTGTGTCCCCTCCAACACTTATTATTTGTCCTGTTGATTATGGCTATTCTAATAGATGTGAGATGGTATTTTATTGTGGTTTTGATGTGTATTTCCTTAATAGCTAGCGATGTTGAGCATCTTTCATATGTTTTTTGGCAATTTGTTGTCTTCTTGGGAGAAGTGTCTGTCAGGTCCTCTGTCCATTTTTAAATTGAATTATTTTTTGTCGTTATTGTTACTGAGTTGTATGACTTCTTTGTATATTTTTGATATTAGGCCTTTATCAGAGGTGTTGCTTGCAAATATTTTTCCCATTTGGATGG